>PVJO010005524.1:0-97749 GCA_004026905.1 Hystrix cristata
CTGTTGGAGTAACCCCTAAGTAAAGAAATGCATCTTTAGAATGTTTTTGCCATTTTAATTTCGTGGTTCTACATCGCTTTTCCATGTAGGAATGCATACTCTAAAGATAACTTGTGTCAGACAGATTTGTTGGAAGTATTAAAATCGAGTTGCAGTTTACTTTAGCACAATCAGGGTAGCACAACTATCACCTTATAGTTACCATTTTTGATGGTGTTGTGGAAACTCCTGAGGTCTACTATCTTAGCAGATAGCAAATAAACAATATGGTACTGTCCACCACAGACATCATGACATATACTAGTACACTAGATATCCGGGTCTTATTCATTTTACAACAAAAATTGATACCCTTTCACCAATATCTCATTTTTCCTATTCCCTGGTCCCTGTCAACTGAGGTTTTTGGGTTATTTTCTGCTTTGTTTTGCTATTTGCTCCTTAGGCTATAGTAATACAGATTATTTATGTTTTCATCTCTTGCAGAACTTCTGGAATTTTTGGAAAACATTACAGAATTGAATGTTTCGGGTGAAATGAGTTGTTTAGGTGAAATAAAAATTCTTAAAGACTCACAACCAGAAGGTTCTTATTGGTGTTATTTCGCTTTTAGAGACCTTCCTTGTCCTGCAGCAGGTGATGATTTTGTGTTTTTCAGTTTTAAGGCTATTTTGATAAAAGTCCATTTTAGTGATGAAGGGTGACTGTAGAGGTGTGTTAAATTTTCTGGTTATCCCTGGCGGCCACTCACAGATTGGACAATGACTGAAGACTACACATATCAGCAAATGCAGTGCGACTCGATGATTCAGGTACTGAAAGATCAGATAAGAAAATAATCTAACACTCACAGTTTCCCTTTGCCGAGGGACCTCTCTGTTTGCCACAATGGTGGTTTTTTTTTTCTCGTATTATTTTTCTTCATTCTACTGTTAGCTAATGCAATATATCCAAAAATCTGTTTTGTATCGTTGAAAGGCTGTATCTCATTCTTCCTTCTCTCCGCTATACATTACCTCTCATTCTGATGTCTCTCACTTCAAAATGACTTACGGTTTTCATATCTGGCATGGGGAGGAAGCAAAGCACCTGTTGTCTACTACTTCTGTCTCCTAACAAGGGGCAACACCTTCACCATCTTCACATGGAGTCTAGAACAGGGGACTCCTGGTTCCCTGTCCAGAAGTTCCCATCTTCAAATACCAAGAGTGACACATTCACCCACATCTACCACTGTTCCATCCTGGTTTATTCAGAAAAGAAGCCAGAATTTTAGAGTTAAGCAGAGATCTTTGAGAGGCATTAAAAACCATTTGAATTTAAATGCCACAGTTTGTGTCCAAACACTTTTTCAATCGTAGTTCTTTAGAACACAAGTATAATTCCTGCAGTTATCGTAGAATCAAACGAACCCAGGCATGTAGTTTTAAGAAGTCCAAGGCCAATCTGAGATGACCATAAGCGCCACTGTTACTCAGGTCAGCCACCACCTACCCTGTTCTTCAAATACTGCTTTAATAAATCTAGTGCGTACATGTTTTCAAGACGTTCAAAACATATTATTCTATGTAATTGTCTTTCATGGCAGAAGATACTTTTTCCAAGCTAAAAAGAGTCAAAGAAAGAGAAATAATGTTTCTAAGAAAAAATAGTACCCGTATTTAATTATACTTTTCTTAGTTGTCTTTTCGTTTCTCCATTACACAAGTAGGTATTTCCCCGAAGGGATTTCCAGGTTTCCCAACAGTACATTCGTTAAGATTCTCAGACTAGAGAATTGCAGGCTTTATGTACAATCACTGGGAGCATGTTATGGTTAAAAATACACTTACAGGGGCTGGGGATTTAGCTCAGTGATTAGAGTGCTTGCCTTGCAAGCACAAGGGCCTGAGTTCGATCCCCGGCACCACAAAAAAAAAAAAAAAAAAAAATCTTAAAAAAAAAATACACTTACAGGCTCCTGAAACCACTTTTGTGTGTGTGTGATCTGTTGGCAATAAATCCAAAAGCTGAAAATTGTTTAAGGATTCGGTTTTCTGTTGTGACAAAGGGGTTAGGTCAATAACACTTGTTTCACAATATGACCTAAACTGTGAGATTAATATTGAAAACAATCTAGTAAATCATATCTAATTCACAATGACACACTTTAATTTTACTAGTTCTCAAAAACTTGCTTTTTCCCTTTGCAGTCTGGCTTCTTACAATATACTGATCTCATGTATAACTTACGTAGCAAAATAATTTATAATTCTAGTGCCTAAAATGTAAGAAATGGTCTATTTCTACACAGAACACATAATTCAAATTTTTGTACATCTTGACAAAAACAGAAATGAAAAAAGAGAGGCAGGTTATGTTGATTTATATTTCTTTTTGTTTCTGAGCACATACATGAGTGCTAATTTGGGTAAACATCACGATTTCATTTTATTATAAAAATTATTATTTGCCAAAAGTTGGTAAATTTCCACTTTATTAATTTAGAAAGTTGACAAATAAGCTTTGCTTGCTTGTCTATATAGCAAATGGCACTCTAATCAGTGAGTAAAATATTTGGTTTTGTTCCTACATAAGGGTGAAAGAATACTGGAAGTGTTTAGTTCTGAGAACCAGGTTTCACATTACACATTTTAATTGTCCTCCACAGGAAGCCTTCAGAATTAGGAGCTAGTATATGCTAATTCACAAACGCATGAGAAAGCGTGATGTGGTCCATCATTCTTTTCAGCGTATCGAGGAACAATGAAGATAGGGCAGTACAAGCCAATAATGAGGGAAAAAGAGATCACCTAAAATGTTGCAGGGATATGGACAAAGTAGATTCTTTGTCCCTCGGAGTTAATTTTTAAGTTTTGAATGCTAATTTAAACATTGCATATTTATTCTAAAATTCTCTCTGAAAAATTGATCCGTTTTGCTTTCTTTGCTTATAAATCAGAGATGATAATAATGATATTTAACTTGCATAGTTGCTCTGAGGTTTAAATGATATAATATTACATGCCGAGTGCTTAGAAATATATCTGTGCCCCTCAGTCCGCCCCTTTGCTGGTCCCTGAGGTGATATAAAAAGCGTAAGAGTTCGATCCCCAGCACCACCAAAAAAAACCAAAAACCAAAAAACAAAAAACAAAAAACAAAAAGCATAAGAGGGGGCTGGGGATTTAGCTCAGTGATTAGAGTGCTTGCCTTGTAAGCACAAGGGCCTGAGTTTGATCCCCGGCACCACCAAAAAAAAAAAAAAAAAGCGTAAGACATCTCTCCACACCTTAAGGGTCTAGCTGCCTTGATGTGGAGACCTCAAATCCTGAACACAAGCTGTGCGAGTCATCTAAGCGAGGTGTTCTGAAAAAGAACAAGATGTTGTTATAAGTGCTGAAGAAGAAACGCACATTTCTACAGAGGCGGCAAGACGGGATCATGTCCTTAAAGAATGACTGGAAGTTACTCAGCAACTCTGGGCCGATGTCCAAAAGTACGAAAAACACAAATGTGCAAAGCCGGAAATGGCTGTGGCGCGAAGTTCGTGGTAGAAGAGGAGTTCTGTCTGTGTTTTTGATTTCATAGTTTCAGACACAAAATTCATTCTGTTGACCTAAACATGAAAGAATTTTATTAGAGAAAACACGGAGACTATCTCTGGGTGGGACAGGGAGCAGGCCACCGTTACACAGGAGACAGTGCAGAGACAGGCGGAAATCACTTGTGGACGAGTTTGATCCTTTGAGATGTTTAAAGTCTGCTGAGGTAGTACAAGTAGCCTGCTTAAGTAGGTCGATGGTGTCTTCCACTCCAGGGACAGTTCAGCCAGCTTTCGGCGTGACTCCTCTGTGTCTCCATCGAGTGGCCCATGATGACTGGAGACTCTCATGGTAGTGGGAACTCTTCAGCTGCTAATCTCCAGCTCTCCTTCACCTGGTGGTGTGGGATTCAACACTACTCAAACTCAGCCTCTTGCTCATCAGATCGTAAAAGGACCCTATGCAGATTTGGGGATGCTGTTCTGACAAGCCCTTGTTTCTGGAACTCTCTGTCCCTTCAGGGTTTAGTTATCTTCGTGTTTCCAACCCTGATTTGCTTCTCTTGAGATTCTGAAAACATGGGGTCAGCTGGGCTCTGTTTGGGTCCCTCCTGCCTCTGTCATCGTTTAGAAAGTCACTGTGTCTACGCCAAGACAGGAGGAAATCATGGCAGAAAAGTCAGTGTGGTTTTGCTTCTGATTTTTTTTTCTTTTTCCGTGCATCATGCCCTAAAATAAAACTCTTTGGAAAATATTTTGAATTTTCCCTTACCTTAGGTCTTGCAAAGGTGTCAGACAGAAGTGAGTTATTTCCAAAAGCTCATTCCATTAGCTATCTGCTTCGGAATTTCCTGGGGTGTTTATTAAAATGCACATCTCTATACCCTAGTCTCAGCTAATCAAAATCCCCAGGGGTGGGCCCAAAGTATCTGTAGGCTTCTTCAGATGATTATTAGGCAGAAAAATAGAAACTCCCAGAATAGAATGCAGATAAGCAAAGATATCGCTTAGAACATTTCTTTGTGCATAATATGAGAAGTACATGATTTATAAAAACATAAGAACAGTTTGTGTACCTGTATTTTCAACACTCTGACTGGGGATGCTGTAATCAAAATATTACAAACCTCTTTGTTCCTATGGCTAATTAGGGGGTTTACATGTTATAAAACATCGTTGTTAGCAATATGAAAATAATAGTTTGGCTGCATGAAATTTTCAGCCTATTGTACTGTGCTTAAGATGTGGCCCAACATGCTCTTGCAGAGATGAAAGAAATGATGGGGAGAAATACACTGTGAACGACTTTCTCGTTTCCCTAAAGAATCCTAGAACTGAAGGGGCCACAACCAGGAAGGGAGAAGAAGCTTCAGTGTTGCTGGCATTTGTGCTTTGGAAAGTGTCATAGTGAAAGGTAATACTCGAGAGAGCGACAGGAAGGAAAGCACAGGATTAGAGAGGGAAGTTTGTCTGGAAGACAGACATAGTGACTAAAACCTCTGATCGAAGAGATGGAAGGCATCATACCTTTACCTACTGTACATCCTATTCTAAGTGCCACTTACAAGTAATACAGTCATTATAATGTTAGTGAGACTTTACAGCAATATCGACTCACTTCCTCCTTTAAGGAGAAAACAGTAGGGAATAGTCTTGGATAGGAGATGAGGGGTCATCTGGGTTTGGTCTGTCTTCGCATTTCCTTATATAGGACACTGGTTTATGCCAAACAGTGATTGCAAGATGAGGTGGCTGCCCCCTAAATGATGTTTGTCTGAATTCTCCACTTCTAGGTATTTTTAGGAAGTTTAAATTGACTATCTAAAACTGTGTCACTTTTGGAGTCCGTTTTTCACTGTTTTTGCTTTCAAGCCCTGTAGGTTGGAACAGTGTTTTTCTCCTGTTCGTCCTGAAGGTTAAAGGGTAGAGGGGCTCATTTATTCACCAGCCTCCTAGGGTCCCGTTGGCTGTTGAAGATGACCACCATTTCTCAGCCTGCCCACATCCACCTCGGGGGCGCTGACAGCAGACTGTGGGTGGGGAGGCAGCGTTGGCCAGGGAAGGGCTGCACATCACTGAAATTTCTCTGTGCCGAGGTGGAGGGGAGGGTTTAAATATAAGTCGTGTCTGTCCTGAGTCAGCAACATACTTTGAAAAGTAGCGTGATTTGAAAGAGTGTAGAGAGAGAAGCTTAGAGAAGAGGGCAAAGATTCATCGCACCTTCATTTTTAACTTTCCTCCCTAAAATAATTTATTTTAGTTCTGCTTTCGTTGAATAGACAAAATTTTTCTCCCATCATATTGCCATACTTGGATGAACCATTTTTTATCTTTTTATAATAAACTTTTAATTTTAAAATACATTTATTTTATAGGAAATTTGCAGAGAATTTTGTATTGCCCACACTCATTTTCTCCCATTGCTGATGTTTTATATAACAACAGATCGTTTGTCACAACCAATGAAGCAATATTACTACTTTATTAATAAATGATTTCCATGCTTTATGTTCCTTTGAATTTCCTTAATTTTACCTAACCCCTCCATTCTTTTCTGGGGTTTTAAGGCACTACATTACTTTTAGTTTTCATTTGTACTTAGACTCCTCCGGACTAAGAATTTCTCAAACTTTCCTAGTTTTTGATGACTTACTCATTCCATTTCCAGTGAATGATTATTTAACTGAATAAGTAGGAAGAGAATAAACTGGAAAAAAAAAAAGATTCAAAGTGCCCTTGGGCGTCCTCTACCTAAGCAAAGCTTGGATTCTGCAGAGAACAGAAACAATTCTCAAAATTCTAATTACTCAGGCAGGTTGTGAATTGCTTGTAAAAGTGTAGTTTAAGGCTATTCAGTATGTACCCTGTGCACACAGGACGAATATATCTACGAACACCATTTTCCCCTCTCCATTATTCACAACTCTCCCTGTATCACCACCCATTCTACTAATGATTCAACTAGAAAGCTTGACCATGAGAGGTAAGGCTGTGTTTACATTGATTTTTATGGAAATAACCAGCCATATTGACATTAGTGTTTTTGCCTAAATGTATACTCTTTGCTAATTCTTGGCCCAGGAAAAATCCAAAATATTGTGATCAGCATTTATCATTTATTTGGATTGGACTTCATATGATGTTGTTACCAAATATTTAAATTGCTGTCTACCTGACTGCAGAGTTAGTTGTATTTTTAACTTCATTAGCAAATGGAACTAATGAGTATACACAAAGTGACTCATGGGTAAAGTTATTTATGAGGAAAGGGCATCGAGAGGGTGAGCTATATAATAATTGTAATCTCCAATCATTTCATGGTTTTTCTATTAGCTCATCAGCAAAAGGAAAAATGTGTGTGTACAGGTATTGAATGCTGTAATTCCCTGTAATTCTGACATTTAGTTTAGTAGCAATCGACTTGTTGATAAGCCTTTTGATTTCATTTGATGTACAGATATTCCTCATTTCGTGACCTGCCCGTTTAACTTCAGACTTACAACCGAGGTGTGCTATTTGGACTTACTGCCTCTCGCTTGGACATTTTTTTGTACAGTTCTGTGCATCTTGTTTTTTTTTTCTTTTTGGTGGTGCTGGGGATCGAACTCAGGGCCTTGTGCTTGCAAGGCAAGCACTTTAACCACTGAGCTAAATCACCAGCCCATGTACATCTTGTTGATAGAGACTCAATGTCTTTTCTTGTGCAGTACACCTTGTTTACTTGGTACCGTCATTTTTGCTGATTGTACTGTACAGTACGGCACTGTAGTTTGATTTTCTGTTTTACATCTCCGTCCTGCATGCAAGAGTTACACAAATAAAAGCAAAGTCATCAAGTGGGAGTTTCCTTTGACTATTTCTTTGTTCTGAATATTGTAATGTACATACTGTATACACTTCCTCATTGAGTGACCGATTCAATTAATGACCTGGTTGCAGAAACGTCGCTTGGTCGTGAAAGGAGGAGTGCCTGTAGCCAAGTGTGTTTTAGGCACATTGGTCAAGCATGTTGTACAAATAAACACAGTTTTCACGAAAAGACAAATGTCTTCAAGATATGTATTATTTCTATAATGTCTGGGGAAAAACAAACTACCTGATATTTTTTGCATAATGAGGCAAAACAAGCAACCTCGTGCGTGTTTGCTTGTTTTGCCTCAACGTCCAAAATACAAATGGCTTGTCTGTTTTGATGCAGACGGGAGGGCCTTGGAGCACAGTTATGAGAATTGTTGATCACATATGATAGGGCGGAACAGCCGTGCCGAAGAAAACTTGATCAGCGCACTCTTTTTATTGGGGTCACTTCTAAGGACTAGTGCCTTGCAACCGTTCTTCGGGTGATAGTAAAACTGATTAAATTGGAATTAAATAATTCTTAGACATAAACAAGTTCTTTAGAAATGATGTTACCTTTGAAACTTTTTGATATGAAGAGATGTCTCGTATCATATATGGGTGCACATATTTTCTCAAGGGTTACATATTTCCGAACCTCAGGAAACAATTGAACAATTACGTATCACTGTTATTCTTGGCTCTGTGATTGTTTTTGTGTTTAATTTTTGTCTTACACTCCCAGCTAGTAAGCCCCTTTAGTACATACTTCATATGACTTTCTAGCCTCTGAGGTATTTACTGCAGAGGCAGGCAGAGCAGCGGGTGCATTAATGCCAATCTCACTATCATGGACATGCGGCATTTCCAGTGATGTTTATAGAGTTAAGCACGTTCATGGCTCTGTGATATCTTAGCAGTATTTGAGTTTCACTGGTTCCTTTCAGTCACCTGCAGAAGCTCCTTCACTAATGAGCCAAACTTGCACATTCAAAGCAAAGTCAACTGTGTGATCAATGTAACCTTAGAAACTACAAGGATGCCAGGTGAGAGCATGTGAGGAAATATAGAACTAGATGGTTTATTGATTTGCGAAAGATCATATCTGGATTGCAATCCAGATATTGATGAGCAATTCCTATATCACTGCTCTGTCATAAGACATCCTGGATTTCTGAGTCGTTTTCACCCCTGCCTTTTCTGACATGTGCAGGATCGATACTGCCTGAACCAGCTGATGCGATGATTTGTTGGTGGCTGCTCTGTTTTATTTTAAAGGCATTGGAGAGCATGTGTTCTCAAGAAAAACAAATCACTTTCATTGATTTTGTTGATAATATGAGGTCTATGATGATAATATGATGTCAAATACAGAGACCTGTTCAATGACTGTTCAGACTTTTGATGGAAGTGGGCTGTTTGGACTTAGAACTGTCTTTTTGTACAGTTCTGTATGTTTTGCTGATAGAGACTGCATGTCTTTTTTGTACAGTAAATCTCATTTATACAGCACTGTAATTTTTGCTGATTGTGCAGTACAGTGTTGTAATTTCATGTTCTGTTATACATTATAGTATTGCATGTAAGAGTTATGCAAATAAAAGCAAAGTCAACAAATTGGAGTTTTGTTTGACAATTACTTTATTCTGAATATTGTATATAGTATATACAATTTCCTATTTAGGGATCAATTCATTTAATGACCTAGTCACAGGAACAGAGATCAATTTGTTGTTAAGCCAGGAGGGTCTGTACTGACCTTTACCTTGAAAGTATGTAAAGACTTATCTAAAAGAGAACATATTGATGGTATGAAATGACTATTTGAAAAGGAAATCGCACAAAATACTGAAAAATAATTTTACTTTCAGTAAGATAAGATAAAATACAATATCTGGCTTTTCCAAATCTGCCCAAAGTAAAGTTATATGCAGCTTTAAACTAAAAGGAAATAATATTTTTTTCTTGTTCACCGAATAGCTAAAGTGTAGTGCATTGAGCAACATGTTTTATAATCAGTTACCAAGATGTGTAAATTTTATAAATAGGGAAATCCACAGTAAGACATTCAAGCTTATTTTTACAAATATATTTGGATAAATTTCCTTTGTCACTGAACAAAGTTTCTCAAATATAAGGTGTGATCGAAGAACAGTATGTGTTTCGTTATAAAGAAATTACAGAAAAGACAGCTGCCATTAATCCCCCTCACTTCACGCCCATCCCATTGTTCTTGCCACTCTCTGGAGCAGTTCTGGGAGCCCTCTTTTCTGAGGGTCTTTCCTTGTGCTGTCACGGAGGCCTCCGTGTTCTGAGGTGATTCCACATGTTGACCTTGTGTGATAATTTTGACCTTAGAGAAGAATCAAAGTCACGTGGTACCAGATCCAGCGAGTAAGATGGATGAGGACACACTACCATGTTTTTGTGAGCCTGCCTTTCCACCGGCTGGCACTTTCCATTGGATAGCAGCAACACTCACCATATTTTTGAGCACACCTGGGAAAGATGGTCAGGAAAGAGCACTTCCCGAGCTGCCTCAGAAAGTGGCAAGAACGTGAGATAAGTGTGTTCAATGTGAGGGGAAGGATTTCGAGGGGATTGACGGCAATGTGTCTTTTATTTGCAATTTTTTAAAGCAATTCACCATATTTTTGATCACCCTTTGTATAAATGGCAAAGTCACAAGAAAGGAAGCAAATTTTCCCTTCTGCTTGTGTGCACAAAGCTCTTGTTTCTGTGGAATCTCTGATGCCTGATGAAACCCCAACTACATCAGCATCATTGAAAAGCGTTTCCAATGACCCTTTTATGAGCTACCGAGTTAATTTTTTTTTTCTTATTCTCCATCAGCTCAACACCTCATAGCAACTATTTTCACTTTTTTTTTTTTTTTCAGTGAGATGTCATTGTGGAGAGAGATGATGGATGGCACTCAGAGAGCTGTTCCCTGCAGTATTTTCGGAAGGCCATGTGTTCAGCATAGTTTATGTCAGAAGGTACAGCTGACAAATCCAGCGCCTCTCCATATGTTTGAAGGTCAGACAATGACAACGAACACCAAAAACAGGACACCTCTTGTCACTGCTTCTCTTTGTGCTCTCACCTTTTGAGAATCTCATTTTAAAGTGCTTTTCTGAGGAAGATTTAGAATCAAAAGGTGATCTGTTTAAAAATGTATTTCAGTCTGGGGATAACATTTACCTTGTCATTAGAGGAAGTTGTCTACAAAGTCAGAATGAGATTATTCTTTCAAAGGAAAGTTTTGAGCTGCACAGTATTTAGCCCAAATACAGCACTTAGGAACTAAATAAGTACTAATATCTAGTGGTAAAATAGCCACGACTCACTGCCATTTGCCAGTGGCTGCATCCCTTTCTACTTTGCATTATTTCTATAAGAATCTCTCAGTAGCATATTCTTGCAGGCTTCCTGTCTGTCTCTGCCTATTTTTTCACTAATATAAAACTAAAATTGTGAGCGACAAAGAGACAGAAACAATTCGTAATTTAAAAGTACAATTTAGGGCTGGGGATTTAGCTCAGTGATTAGAGTGCTTGCCTTGCAAGCACAAGGCCCTGAGTTCGATCCCCAGCACCACAAAAAAAAAAAAAAAAAGTACAATTTAGGACTATTTCAAGTATCCTGCACACTGATTGCCTCCTCTATCAAGACTCCAATCCAGATGAAATCCTAAAATGAATTGGCATAGATCTGAATTTTTGAGGCAAATACGAAAACTATTATTGCCATGTCCAGTTTATCCTAACAGTGTGGAAACTGCAGGATGCCTGTTGAGGCACAGGCACCAAGAGCACAGGAAGGGAACTGCCCATCCACCTCCTTAGTCCCGTAGTGACCGAACAATTTCCCACTGACAGCGAGAGTCCTGCATGTGTGGAGGACACACAATGCACAGCATGAAGATGAAGGATCTCAGCTGAGGAAGGGGAGCCTGGGTTGCAGCTCAGAGGTGGAACACCTGCTTCATATGCAGGAGGCCCCGGGCTCTATTCCCAGCACCACAAACCAAGGGTGGGGGCAGAAGTGTAGAGGAAATGTAAGGAGGGCGCAGGCAAACCTTCCAAGGAGGAAACAAATCACCTACTTTCAAGCAATGAAAATAGTCTTTGGGAGCTCCAGGTCCACTGTGTACACTCAGGGTAGGAGAGCTGAAATCTTTTTCTCATAATACAACATTTCCTCTTACCTCACACAAAGCCTGCCAGGGTGGCAGTTGGCTTGCTTTCTGGAGTCCTGTCTCCTACATAGATCAACTTGCTTGTCTGCCTTTTCCTGGTATTCTGCCATATGGAAGTATCTCTTCCTTACAAATGATGTTTTCACTTTCTCGTGACAGTTTTCCTGTTGAGCACAAGGCAAAATAGCCTCTAAAACTTCCATTTATTAGCTGTATACTAAAAACATAAATGGAAGAATGATTCATATATTCTTTTTTTGGATAATTTTTTATTATAAAAATTAACATTTATTCAAATTTAGCCAAACTTACAGAACATAACGCATATATTTTCAAATTGGTTTTTATATTGTCATTGATTATTATCAGAACATTTATGCTACATAGAAGTGATATGACTATTTACCCCGAATAGTGCTATGTCTACACTACTAAATCAACTCCTTCTAATTTTAGAGTATCTGATATGTCAGTTTACTTGAGAATTAATCAGAATGCCAATGTAAATTATTAATGAATTTAACAGACACTGCTAATAATGTCAGCACAAAGAGGATGGAGCAAGCTTTTAGCTCTGTTGTACAATAGGTGTGTAAACCTGGCTAATTTATGCAACTGTGGAGGTTACAATTATATTTTCTGACAGAGCAAGCAGTAAATACTCCCAAACCTGTAACATGGAGGCCTTAATCCTCTGTGTGTCCTACTAGAACAATGCCAGAAAAGTAGCAGTCTCTCAATAAGCATTTTCTAGATGAAGAAAGGCATGCATGAGTCAATGAATGATAACCAAATCTTGGAAGTGGCTCATATATCTGTCAACAGATAAATGAATAAAGAAAATGTGGTATTTATACACAATGGAGTACTATTGTGCCACGAAGAAGGCTAAACTTGAATCTTTTGTGGGAAAATAGGTGCTCATTGGAACCATAATTTTAAGTGAAATAAACCAGACACACAACTTAAATATCACATGATTTCTCTTACGTGAGAAACCCAAGATATAAACTAAGAGAAAAACTAAATGATAGCTAATAGGAAGTAGGGAGACAGATCTTTGGCAAAAGGCAAAGGAACCAAGAGATAGAAGGAGAGGAAGGGGATGAATAAAGAAACGAGGTGTGTTTTGTATCTGTACCACTTCCTCATGAGGAATGGGATTATTGTGTACTAAAAACATGTACTAACAAAAAATTAAAATTGAACAAAAAAGAGTGAATAAAGTGGTTGTAAAACTTAAATGAAATAGTGGGCTTTTGAAAACTAAAAATATGCCTGCTTACATAAGTAGAATAAACAAGCAAGACTGTATTTAAAGTGTTCCTGGGAAAGCTGGGCTTTGCCAATTTCCTCCTTACTAGCTTGAAACACAAGAACAATCCACTAGGAGAAGCTGGCTGCTTCAGGTCTTCCCTAGACTCGCCCATGCGCGGTACCTTTGGCTGTTGCCTACTAGACTCCACCCGGAGTCCATAAAAGGCAAGGAAATCAGCAGCTAAACATGCATAGGTACACAACGAGGACAGGAATAGCAAAACAAAGGCCATAAAACAAACTTTCCAGGACTGAACCCCATCATGATGAAAAATAAACACGGCTGTGATTTAGATCAGAAACATGCCATCATATGTGTGTGTGTGTCTGTGTGCATGCGTGTGTGTGTGTTTGTGTGTGTGTGTGTGTGTGTGTGAATGGTCCAGACCCGCCGGGTCTAGAGCTGGGCTCATGCAGCTGGAAAAGCAGTCAGGACGCCCAGAGGGATGTTGTTCCGTGCTGAGCAACAGTTGTGCCATCCAGCTAGTGACCAGGCTTCCCAGACAGTGAATGGCTGGATGGTTTCCATGCACTGGCCGATAGCCAGCCAACCTGCAGAACTAGTGAGAGGGGAGAAGAGAGCAGAGAAACAGGTGTATGTCACGGAAGTGAGGCGCACCAAGGAGGGTGCAGAGCTGTGCCCCGCTCCGACTCTCCCACGCTGTCTTCATGCAGGAATGAAGTTCAGCCGGCCGCTCTCAGATGAGAAGATGACTGGGAACCGCTGGGGTGGACAAGAGTGTGGGCAGAAGCAGATGGGGATGCTGTCAGAACAAGCTAGATGGGAGAGGGAAAGAAGTTTTTAAAATATTATATAGTTGCGTGGTCCTGAATCAAGCTAAGTAAGAAAGGCTTATCATGATTGTCATGCTAGAATGCTATATGGCTACTGATCTCAAATTTTTCTTGTAGAAGTTTATAATTGTTATCAGTTTTAAAGGCTGATTCTGAGATAATTGTTCTAAGACAATTGTTATTTTTCTAAAGACTACTTTCATAAACTCTGTTCTAAGGGCTACTTAAATAGACTCTCATGAGAGGCTGTCAGCTCCTGTAATACTCCTCTCATCAGAGTGCAAGAGGCCTACTAAGTAGAGACTGCTTCAAGACCTGTGCCTCATTAATGAAGCTGGTGCCTCTGCATCTAGCTGTGGCCAATCCCTACACTTTGTTGACACAGATTCCACCCTCAGCCAGCTTCTTTTCTGTCTTAGATCTTAAAGATGCTGGCCAGGTCCCTTTACCAACTTCTTAAAGAGACCCAGGATTTAGACATCCAATAAGAGTTGATTGGAACCATCTTGTAGTCTTATCGCAGTCCTTCACTCTCCAGTATAGTCTATATTTTTCTGCCAGAATTACAGAATTATCTTTCTCAACAGTTGGATGCTCTCATATGATACCCAGGAAGGTAGACAGTGAGGTAGGTAGGACCACATTTGTATGCATGCACACAGTGAGCACAAACACCATCGTTAACGGGCCTTGATGTCAAGCTATTTTATTACTTGTTCTACTGTACACAAGAAAGCTTAAAATGTGCTATTTGGCTCATCACTCTCTGTTTTGATGCTGGGGTTCCCCGTGTATAAAATGGGGGTAGAATAATTCTGATATTAGTTACATTTAAGTATTGAGATGGTACTTCAAACTACTCCATAAGTAATAAGTCGGCACAACACTTAGTTACTAATGGGAAATTTTTAAAGTTTGATCTTTTGGGACAGACGTTCTTGGTTACTGGCCTTCCCCAGTCTACGTCCTCTGTGCAGTTCTTCCTTGTCAAGAGAACCCATGACCCTTCTAGAGACCCAGCATTTCTGGTCCTTTCATTCCTGGACTCCTCTGGAGCCAGGGCAGGTGCACACGATATAATTTTGGTCAGTGAGACTTTGAGAAAATCTGTGAAAGGACAGTCTCTAGAAAGGTTTTCTTCCTCAGCAAAACAGATGTGCACACACAATATGATCCCTTTGTTCGGCCTTAAAATGATGTTCCGTGAGGATGTGACACCCAGAGCTGGGGTGCCCATCTTGAAAATGACAGCGAGGGTGACAGAAGGGAGCAAAGAATACACTGTCATTGAGGATGTTCGGTAGCTGGTGGTGTCCTCCTGTGGCCTCACAGCTAGACTTAACTAAGAGAAAGTGCACCCTCATGGTTTTCAACATCAATTACACAGTGTGTTACTTGCCACTGAAGCTCCCTGATACATGTTTCTGCTATATCTGTCATAGCGTCTACCAGTGTTGTATGCATTTAATAAATAGCAGCTGTTTAATTAGTGTCTATATAATTCTTAAAGTGTTCTTCGTGAAATAATCCTTCTTGGACAGGCATAAAAGCAGAACCACATGAGAGAAAAAGAATTAGCAAACATAATCATGTACATTTGCAGAACTTCATAGGACTGAGTCTTAATAAACAAGTCTTAAAATTACAGCATTCAGGCTAGTGGCAATAAGAACATCAATAAAATTCAAAATTATGAACAATTGTGAACTAGAACCAGGCTTCCAAAGTGTGACATAACACATTAACAAAGTAAAACTCCATAGCTTCATGCCCCATATCTCCTCATTCTCTTATTATAGATACTGTTAAAAATTTCTCTACTTCTTTTCCCTCCTGCTGGAGTGTCATTGTATTATAAATTAAATCCAGAGACAATGACCTGTAATATTTTAGAAACAGTCAACTGCATGAGCAAATAATTTACAAAGTTCCTGAGAAATAGTCCATAGAAAATTTAGTGCTTCTTATTATAAACCTGTGACATCGGAATAAAACTACTCTGTCAGCCTCTGAAATTGTTTATTAGTCCATAATCCTAATAGAAATTGCATCAAATATATTTTACCAAGTGGGAAATCATTTCTGAGGCATTGCTTTCCAATATCATACTGGCAAGACTTTTAGCTCTTAGTGAGGTGTGGTTTTTTTAAAGTTTCGCTAAAAGGACTCGTTACATGATCACATTAAATTTGGTTCCATGGCTGAAATAATTTTCCAACTACAGAGCTTCTCGGGAGCCTTGAGGTTGTTTCCAGTATCTGGCCGCATTAAGGCTTCAATTTGCAGACAGCCGGACACCTGAAGAGCGACTTCCAGGTGTCAAGATCGAGCCCTCCAGCCTCCGAACAGCTGCCTTCACAAGGGCAACAGGGACACAGACACCGCGTGCCTGTGGGAAACTGATCCCATTGCCACCTATTTCAGAGACCTCACAGGCCAGGACAGAGGCATGAAATGATCTCTCTGCATCTGGGGATCCTTCTGCTTTTAGAAATTCTGACTCTCATTAGTGTAGTGCTTTCTTCCCCTGGTAAGAATAGTATCTTTTGAGAAATGCCTCAGCATGTGAAGGTCTGGGACCCAACTTCGGATATTTGATTCCGTATGGTGTAATTAGGACCCAAGGGTCTGAATTTTTAACAAGCAATACGAAAGACTCTGGTCAGATGTGCTGAGGGTCACACCTGGATATGTGGCTGTTCATTTAGGACGTAGCTGAGGCTAAAAGGGTAAAGTAACATTTTGGAGAGTTACCAATTTTGACAGCTTAGTGTGTACTTCCACATTTGTGTTTTATTTTTTGCATGAAATAGTCTAGGCTAAGAAGCTTTCAATTTTGATGAATGTGAAGCAGTACATAGCAAACTAAACCATCTCAGACACCATGACAAACAGAACTCTCCAGTGTGTTAAAAGCGCTGATTTTAACACACTGGAGAATAAAAAGCAGTAGATAAGCCCTAGAGAGTATTCGACCCTTGGCAGAAAGGAACTGCACTGAATCGGATATGTATTTTATCACATATGAACTGACCGTGTTCCCGAGTTTGCCAGGCTAGAACTCTTGGTTCAAAGAGGTCAGAGCTGTCCCAGTTGCCAGAAATCAAGGGGAGAAATTCTCAAAACGGGAGTCACATAATGGTAGTCCAGAGTCAGCCACAGACTCTGCCGTAATCTCTGGTTGGCTCCTAAATGCTATATACATGGGAAAAATCTAAGTAGCAGAGCAGACGGCAATAGATGTAAGGCCGAAAGAATGAGGGAGAGTTTAAGCTGTGGCCCAGGCACCTGGCAGACACCAATTTAACCCCGTAATATATGATGGTATCACTTTCAAGAGAAGAGACCCCTGTGCATTTTCTGACATAGTACAGTCAGCAGTGGATGGCATTTCTGTGCTAACTCTCAAAATGCATAACCTGGATCGAATGAAGAAATACATTCAGAATATAACTTAGGGCATTCTAAAATATACCTGGCCCAGATTCTTATAACGTATCAAGAAAGAGCCAAAAGAAAAATGTCCAAATTACAGATACACCTAAGTCGATCTGAACAGTGATTTGCCACAAATGAATTTGGATGACGGTTTTGACTGAGAAAAATGTTTATAGTGGATTTTAAGACAATTCATGAAAACTAATTCTGCAGTGAGATAATAGTATTCAATGTCAATATTAACTTTAGTGATTTTGATAGTTTGACAGTTTATACAAGAGAATAGCCTTCCTTCTTTGAAGTACTAGTATTATTCTTAGGATCAAAGAGGTGGTAGATTTGCAATTTCTTGTCAAATGTGGAGAGAGAGAGTGAGAGAAAGAGAGAGAGAAAGAGCAAGAGAGAACAAATGAGGCAAAATGAAAACAAGTTGTGAGTTTTGTGAATATTGGAAAAGATTATGTTAGTTCCGTATACTTATTATTTTCACTAATTTTTGGTAAGGTTGAAATGATATTAAAATAAGATCCTTAAACATTCTGGGAGCACTTCTACCTTCAGGAAGGGAAGTAGGCATGATGCTTCATATTCTTCCTGCTATTAAGACAACTAGAGGCTTTGAACATAATACGAAAATTATATTAAATGACCCTGAAAGAGAGAAGAAAGGAAAACCTATCAGGGACTCTGAGACGCATGGAGTGATAAGATGGTAAGTCCTCTGAGGTTTATTTTTCTTTCTTGATCCCAGATGCAGACCTGCAGAAACCGGTAAATTACCAACACTAATGGAAGAGATGCAAAAGTGTCCCACAAGGCCTTTCTCTCTGCACCAGGACCAGGAAAGCATCGATTTTAGATGATCACTTCTCTACTCCAAAGGCCACAAAACAGCTGTAGAATACACCATGACGCATGACAGCAAAGACCAAGTGATGAGCCCAGACTTTCACCCTCATCAGACTGTGACAAGGTGACCCACCTGTCCTTCAGGGATGGGGGTGGAACAGGAAGTAGGGAGCCAGAGATTTCATCTCCTCTGTGAGGTTGCAAGTCCTGACAGTTCTGCCTGCTGCAAGAAGACACCTCTTCTCTCTTATCCATGAGGGCGGTATCAAGGATGCCTACTAGACAGTCAGGGCTCCCACCCCTGCCTCCCAGTGATGAGGCCACCCCCCCAGGGGCCGAAGAGCTATCATAGTGAGCTGCAAATGCCAATCCTATCTAAGAAAAATGAGGAACCGATGCTTTAAGAGTGAAAAGAGGCCGTATAAAACTCTCAGACTTGGATCCCAAATGGCAATAAGGAAACCTCACTCTCAGCCACGGTAGAGCTATGTCAGAGGAAATCACCTATAACAGGAAGTTTAATATCTATAATGTCATAACATAATACCCAGATGTCCAGATTTTAACACAAAAGTACTATTTATACAAGGAACCCAAAAGATGATGAACCGAGTGGAAAAAAAAATCAATACATGTCCACCCAGAAGTTGTATAACAACACTATGATTCTTCAGACGGCAGAACACAGCACAATAATACTTAAAAAAATGTCAGACAAAGCTCTTTGTTACAGCTCCTGACCAGAGAATTCGGCAACATGAGCATCACACAGAGGATTCTACCCAGTGTCAGTAACTGTAAGCTGCGGACACGCATACAACAGGCAGGCAAGTGGAGTAAGTCAGGTGGCCCTGGGCTCCTTGTGGCCTGGCTGATTGGACTGACAACCCAGGGCACAGGGGACAGAGGCTATCCCTAGTTCCTGGAGTGTGAGAACGTATATAGGAAGCAGGTGGGAGGGGTGAATTTGGGGTGTATGCTTAGTGGTCCTGCAGAGAAGGGGCCTGATAGGGAATCGTCAAGATAGTAGAAGTGGGCTTCACAAACTGACAGCAGAGGAGAATTGAGAGATCTCGGCTATGACTTTAGAACTGGGCAGAGAGGGCCCTTGCCAGGTACAACGAGGGACAGCACAGGACACAGCAGTCTCCTAAGTCTAGGGTGCTTTTACAGGTGTGCTGAGGACTTAATAGCTTATCAACAAGTGTCAGAAAATTGGTGAAGTTATTTCAACTGCATGTGGTGTTGAGTGACATTCACTTTGAATTTGGGTCACACAGCCACAGCGCTGGCACTGAAGAACTCACCTCTGTCCTCTTCAATTCACACAAGACACTGCTGACAGTTGGACCTCTGTTGCTTAGCACTTGTTGTGTGTCCACAGAACCATTCACAGTGGATAAGCGCATCCTTTCATGTGCAAGAGATAAGTATATTGCAAGGTATATAATTTTCTTGCAAATAATTTTAAAAATAACTGTGAAGTGCTCAGTGGTCTGAAAAAGAAGATTCTAAATCTTCTGTAAAAGATTGCCTGTGATGCTTTTATTTTAGGAAAGGAAGATTGGAAAAGGAAATAATGTCTAAGGCAGGATGCATGTAATTTGGAACAGACACTGTTACTCACTATTTGCATAACATCAAACAATTTCTTGCTGTTTGTAGGCTCCTTTTCTCTCCCTGGGAAAATAAAATAACTATCAAGAGTCACGGGATTGGTAGTTGTCAGACACTAAAGTGAGAAGTGCTTTTAGACAGTGGATAATTTGTAGATGTCTTTAAGGAAACGTGTGGTTCTAAGTACCATTTATACTATTGTTATCATAGCTATAAGAAAATCATAAGAAAAGAGAACATAATCTGACACATTCAGTTTAGTTGGAAAATTGTAGGAATGCTCTCCACACTCCAGCAAATGCCAACATTAACAAACCAAAGTATTAACTACTCCAGAATTCCCTTTAAAATGCAGAGAATACCAGGGATGGTAAGAGAAAACGGCACCGTCTATTACTCCTGGGTATGAATCATGTTATAATATGTTTCATCAATTTACTTGAAACACCTATTTAGTATACCTGCTCTTCTTCAGAAAGTGCCAGTGAGGGGAACAGATACACAACCTGATGGGTTGTAGAGCTCTTGTTCCTGATTATAAACATAAATAACTATAATTCAAAGCAGAAAAATTGTAAGAGAGCATTTCAAAAAAGAAAAAAGTACAGACTAATTTTTTATGTAAGAAACTTTACACACACACATATAATATATATGTAAACATGTGCATCTATATCATATATATGACATCGCTAGTAAATAAAAAAATGGTAATATACGATGATCAAGTCACTTTCACTTCAAAAAGTGAAAAATCTATGTAATGTACTGCATAAGTAAAAGAATGGGACCAAACGGACACATTTTTTTGTGTGGGAAAAATTAAATAAGTTCATAAAAATTAATAAATTACATAGATAACACTGTTCTCAAAAAGTGACCAACGTAGCTCCTCCCCTCCAGCATGGGTTGGGGAGGAGCTGTGTTCTTCATGCTGAAGAATACAGCAGGAAAGGGGGAGAAAAGAGTTGAAGGAAGAACTTGACAAATGTGACCACTCAAGTGATCAAGGGTGCTATCAACAATGGGAAGGTAGGTTAGTTGCTGGAGAGTCCAGCGTGGCCCCAAACCCACGTGTGACTGCCAGGCCAACCAAGGCAACCACGGGGTTTACCAGCAGCCCGGAGCAGCTGCGCCCACAGACTCCTGCAGAGCTGCTGCAGTGGAGACCCTGAGGGGGGCCGCCTGGAGGACTCGGGCTCCTTCACCAACGTGTCCTTGCACACTGCCGCTCTCCTAGTCCGGGGGCCTCCATTTAGAGGCTTTCTCATCCGAGACTCTTGAAAGCAAATTTTCCACTCTGACCCAGTAGTTCGGTGGGCCATTCTTTTTTTGTCCTGTACGCTAAGATCAAGATGAAACTTCCCGTAGACTCCTGTACACAAATTTCCTAATTTTCCATCTCCTCGAGAAAAACGTAAAGGTTCCCAGTTCCAGGAAATGACGTACCTCTCTCTTGAGGGTCTGCACTCTTTTGACTTTGAGTGTGCCTCTTACTGACGCACCCTGAAAATTCCTTTTGTATGATGGAAGCCACCAAATCTGTAATCTGTCCCGTGGGTGGAATGAGTCCGGGTTGTTCATCTCCCCTTTCAGGACTTCCGAGGACCTATCTGGTGACAGGAACCAATAAGATGTTACAACTTGTTTAAAGGAGACTCTGAAGAACAGATATACATAGAAAGAAAGAAAATTTGATTTGGTAATAGAGGCAAAAATGATAACACGGACCAGAGGACACTGTAATACACCTTCTGAAACCCCATTTTCTACAGAGAAGAAATCTGTTGTACTGGGGCGAAATTAATTCCCATTTCTATGAACTAGACTCATTTGCATTATTATCAATCTTTTAAAAATTTTTACAATTTTTAATTGTGGCCAGATATATATAGTATAAAGTTTACTGTCTTAACCACTTTAGGTGTGTAGTTTAATAGCCTTAAGTACATTTAAATCCCTGTGCAACTGATGTCCAGAACTTTTTCATCTTGCCAAAGTGAAGCTTCATACCCATTACATAAACCCTCAATCCCCTTTTCCTCTAGCCCTTAGGAACCACTGTCCTACTTTCAGTTACTGTGACTCAGCTGCTCCTGATACTCCATGAAAGTGGACTAATGCAGAATTTTCCTTTCGAGACTGATTTTTTTATACTTTGCATATTGTCCTCAAGATTCATCCATGTTGTTCCTTATGTCAGAATTGTCTCCCTCTTGGGGGCTGAATAGCATTCTGTTGTATGCGTGTATCAAATTTCCTAATTTCTGCTTCTACCTCTTGGCTATTGTGAATAAAATTCCTATGAACATGTGTGTACAAATACTTCTTGGATGCCTTGCTTTCAGTTCTTTGAAATACTGTGTATAGCTGGGAGTAGAAAAACTGGATCATGTGGTCTTTCTACTTTCAGTTTTGGGGGACAGCTGCCATTAGTTTATTTTTTTCTTTACCACTCATGGAATTGTAAGATAAGCAGTGAAAAAGACAATTTAAAACCCCTTATAGAATTAAATAATTGAGCTAAATACTGTGAATGTTCCAGTGAAAGAATTCCAGGTATTTTATTTCTGTATTTCTCATGTTTCTTGGAACCAGTTATTTCTGTTTCTTAGCATCATTCTCAAAATTATATTGCCCACTTAAATGTGGCAAATACCATGGCAAACATAGTTAGAGAAAAGAAGATAATAGGCTACAAGGACAAAATGTGAGAGATAGAGAGTAATATGGAAAGAAAGACAGGAAGAAGTTCAGGGAGAAAATATAATAAATGAAAAGAAAACCAGGCGTGGTGGCACATACCTATAATTCCAGTATTCAGGAGTCTGAGCTGGGAGGATCTTAGGGAGTTGAAGGCCAGTCTTGGTTATGTACTGAGTTCAGGGCCAGCCTGAACTATATAGGTAAACTCTGTCTCAGAGAGAGAGAGAGAAAGAGAGAGCGAGCGAGAGAGAGAGAGAGAGAGAGAGAGAGAGGCAGAGAGAGGTGTGTGGTCTTTTCTGAAGTCCTAGCAGCATACATAAATCAGAGCTCTTTTATGTCTCCTGAGGCCACTATCTGCTTCTTTTTTTAAATTTTTTTAAATTTTTAACCAAGAACATGTATTGGTATGTTGTATACATAATGATCACATTCATCACAGTTATTTTGTACCTGTACATGATGTATCTTGGTTTTCTCCCCTTTCCCCACCCCTCCCTTCTGTTCCCTCCTTCCCTATTTACAACAGGTTTATTCATGTTTTTCCATTACACTATCTGCTTCTTAAAAATAAACTTTTTATTGTTCATGCTCTACATTTTCTTTTTATTGCTAAAATCTTATTAATTCATTTGTTAAAAAAAGACAACTTCAAAATACAGATGTAGTTCTGTTAATAAATACATTAAGCATATAAGGCAGACATGTGCCTAATACATTTTGTAATAATACATGGCATAATAAATACATTACATAACTGAGTAGAATCTGGCAGGAAGCTGAATGACTGAATTAGTACCAGGTTCTTTGAGAGAGGTTAAAATAACAGGCGCTGGCGATGTGGGAGTAATTCAAGCCTGATCCTAGCCCGGCTGTGGCTAGCGTTTCACTGTAATGTGTCCCTCAGGAAGATATGAAAGTGTGTATCCTCACTGACTTACCCTTTTGTTATCTTTGTATAGTTTTCTTCGAGAAGAGCACAAAATATCTTGTTTCTGGCAGTGAAGATTTCACCTTCCTCCTTTTCTTTTTGAAAAAGCCAGGTTTTCCTTGCAATACCTCTGAGTATAAAAGTGACAACTCTAGTTTGGATTTTTGGCACAATTATGTCACGCGAATCCTACGAAAAGGTGAAGTTCAAAGGAAGATCAATGATTAAATAAGGTACTTCAGGTATGAAATCCCTTTTATTGACTATCGTAATGAAATTTAGCTTCCTGGCCAGGAAATCTATTCACCTTCTGTCCTTGGTGAGGAAAGCATTTAATACAATAACCCCCAATCCCCCTAATGAGTACACTCAGGTCCGAGCTGGAGGATCAGGACGCTGCGCTCTGGACACAGGAGGAGCAGGAAGCTGCTGCTGTTCACATGCCTGAGGCCTCAGGCCTTCAGGTCTCCAGAGTCTCCGTCACTAGAGGCGACACTCCTAAGGCTCCCCTCTGCCTCACCAAACTTTGGGGAGGAGTTTCCCCACTCTAGGCCCCAAGCGTGTTTGCTCAGACTTTTATTAAGAAAATTGGTGTTGGCAAACTCCCTGCTCCTTTGAGAGCAAAACCCCTAAGGGCTTGTTAGTTTACAGCCCAAGGACCTAGAGCTATCCTTATAAAAGGAAAGTAGAGTCAGTAGCAGCAGCAAGCGAGGAGGGCCTACAGCCTAACCGCTGGGACTGAGAGGTGTCTAAGTACCCCCAGCATTTTTCAGATAACTCACCCAGCACTTGACAGCTCTCACCTTTGGTTTCAGTGGAGTTGAGTTCACTCTCCTGCATTTCAACAGTCTTAAACAGTTTCTTTTGCTTAACTCCACCTAGTGCAACTCTTTCCTGATATCACATTGTCCTTTCGAGTTTGGGTTCAGCACAGATGTCATCTCAGTTACTTATGGACCCTATTTATTTATTTACTTATTTATTTATCTATTTACTTATTTGTGGTAGAGGGATTGAACTCAGAGCTACAACCCCAACTTTTGAAAGAAAAAAAAATTTTTTTTTCTTTTTTTTGAGACAGAGTTGTAAATTGCTAACTTGCCTGTGCTGGGCTGGAACTCGGAATACTCCTGCCCCAGACTCTCATTAACTCTTAATTTTAATGACCAAAAAGTTAACCATCTTCCAAAACCAAAAATCCTTCATGGCTCTTTTCTAATGACATCAGAGTCATAGTGGACACAGGGGCCTGATAACTATGTGACATTTCATAGTTGTTATTGATGGGTAGATTGTGTTCATGGAGTCTGCTCTTTTACCATCATTGATGAAGAAACATGTCGAATGTGTCATAGACCAAAGAGGGATTCGACACCAAGCATCTACTCTCCACCAGGCATTCGCTCAGCTTCTCCATGCAAGTGCTCTGTTCAAACCTCACAGTCACCTCACAAGATATGTGCTACCATCCCCATATTGTAGAAAAAGAAACTGAGTTGAAAAATGAGAAATAAGTGGCAGAACTAGGATTTTCATTCAAGTGGGCTGACCCAACACTTGAACTGCCCTTCTTTATTCCATGACGACATCTAATACTCATGTTCTTCTCAGTTCTTTGAATGTGTCCATCATCACTAAATATTCTTTCCAGTACAAGAGCCTCAGACTCAAAAACACTTTCAAAGGAGAAAAATGTTGTGATCTTCGAATCTTTATTTATTGAGTGCACATTGCTTTCAAAATGAATTAACAATATTTTTCTCCCAAGCTTTTGTGAAATGAATTTGAGGCGTACAGAGGAAACGGGAGTGACCTTAGGAGCAGCATCAAGTTCAGACTGTAAATTAAAGAAATCTCTCCTGTGTGATCCACAATACCAGCAAGCAGTCATTTTGTGTTTTTGAGGAAAAGAAACCTGAAATTCGACTAGACTGCCTCATCAGAGGCACAGGCAAGGATCACAGAATTGATGACCGAGAAATATTTGTGTAAAAAAATCCTCCCAAGCTTTCTTCCCATCTGGTGGTCTCATTGCAAATTCCAGAAAGCACAGATTAACTAGGTCAGAACTTTACTGGAGGAGAAGTATTCATGAATAGTAATTTAGTGTTAGGTTGCCAGTAAGAACCTTGGAAATGAAACCCAAGAAGAGGTTCTCATGGAGCTGTGTGCTCAGCAGAGCACAAGATGGGGCACAGTTTAGACCTGAGCTTGGCCCAGACCTGTGGCTGTCTGTATCCTGTCTGTGAAAGTGCCGTTCTCCCTATTCTGTGGAGATGACCTTGTCACTAAGTGTTGGAGTGGATGCTAGGTTTTTATTGTTTCTGTTTTGTTTGGGATTCATTTTTTATCAGCAATGTGGAGATTGAGCCCAGGACCTTTGCACTAAGCTATGTCCCCAACCTCCCTTCATTTTTTATTTTGAGACAAATTCTCAGAAACTCACTAAGTCACCCAGGCTGGATTTGAAGTTGTGATCCTCCTACCTCAGCCTGTCAGAGTGCTGGGTATACAGACCTGTGCTACCACACCTAGCTGGCTTTTTGTTGCTTTAAACTGTGTCCTTTTCACATTAATTGGCTCGAAGTGGGTAGGTCACCCCTGCTGTTCCGATCAAAATAAACTTTCTTCTCATTGGCATGTAGAAGCAAACTCTTTTTTTTTTCTTTCTATTAAACCAAGAAGATTTATTGGTATATTTTAGATATACATAATGATCACATTCATCACAGTTAATTCATACCTGTACATGATATGTCTTGTTTGTATTTATTTATTTATTTTTTCCTTCCCCTCCCCTCCCTTCTTATCACAACGTAGGCTGAGAATTCCTACAGCTTCACCAAGCAAGGTGAGAGCACTAGGGAGACCTCTGTCTGGGGCCAGTAAATGAAGACTGTGCTACTTTTCAATCTCCCCCCTCAACCCAATCAGGCTGATTCTGATGTTAGATCTACTCCTCTCCTGGCCATTTACATTAGACTTCAACTTCACTTTCATTGAAGGGAGTGGGATTTGGTCTCTCCTTCTTGTATCTAAAAAGCTGTTTAAACAACGTTGGCACCATTTAAAAAGAAAAGTCACCCTATGAAGATAAAAAGTAGGCCTCTTAAGAGAAAAACCAACGTGAGAGAAGAGGTACGCCTGCAGGGCTGGGCCGGGTGGGACTCTCTCACTCTCTCTGGAACGCGGTAGACATGCGAGACCTGCGGAGGGGAACACCAGCGACGCGGTCCAGAAATGTGTTGGGAGAATCAGGGTAACCCTGCTGGTGGTGTGGAACCCACAGAACTCGGTGGGCCCGCGGTACTGGGTACTACAGTGTTGAGTGTCGTGGGGCCTGGAAAGCAGCGGTGGAAACAGCGTACTTGGACGATGGCTGCCCCGGTGGTGAACCTCAGGATGGCGGCCCTGGTTTTGAGCGCAGCAGACACTGAAGATTCAGAGGAAAACTTTCAGGGGCTGAAGACCTTAAGAGATTTCGCCCGTGGAGGCATCTGATTGTAGTTTTAAGCTCTGTTGGGCTCTTGAAAGAATTTGCAAGGGAAATCCTAGGAAGGGCTGAATTTGGCATTAATCCAGTGGTGAGTATTTTGCCAGCTGATGGAGCCAGAAGATGTAATTAATCATGATCTCACACAGCTCTGCGGTTGCCCCTCTCCCGAGTTCAGTGACTTTAGTTTCTCCTTAGCGAGATACTAAGCTTTCAGTTGTAAAATCTTTGGTAAAGGCAGTCGTTAAATGTAGCAAAGGAATGCCGGGCTTGGTGGTACACACGTGTGATCCCAGCACGCTGGGAAGCTGAAGCGGGAGGGTCACGCATTCAACACAACATAGGCAACCTAGCAAGACCCTGTCTCAAAATAGAAACAGAAACAGATTATATATAGCTCCATGTGAAAGGCCTGGCTCCAATCACTAGTACAAAAAAAAAAAAAGTGTCAAAGCAGTTGTCATTTTTACTGCCAGCTGCAACAAAGGAAAACAAAACAGTCTGGTAATAACGTAACCTCAGTCATGTTTACTTCTGATGGGTGTACAACGTAGACCCCTCATTTCAATTTGTTAAGCATTTTTTTTCTGAAATCTTTTCTGTACATAACAGGGAAAATAGCCTCACGCAAAGGCTGATCTATCATTCTATATTGTTTTACATCTTGAGAAATGCCTTTGCTAGAGATGCCGATTTGGCAAAGAAGGAAAAAAAAATACACCCAGTCAAGCATGTAAGATGTGATTTTTGCGTAAGTCCTAATCAGCAGGTACTGCTGGAAATGGTTCAGCTCTGATAAACGGTTCCTTCTTTAAGAGTGAAAGTGTACAATTTTCCAACTGGAAGAGACAGACACCATCTAGAGGTGCTCTCTCCTGTATTGTGGGCTTATTTATTAAATTAGATGTAGGTGCTACTCTGGCCTAGGCAGTCTCTGGGTAGAGTTGTGAGGTAATCCCTGCATTTTTCCGGTCTTATCACTATATATTATTTTTCTTCTTCACGTGCCAGTTTTCTCTGTGTATCAACTGTCAAATCAGTTGATTTTTAACTAGAGTGCAGTGAAAATGTTATAAAGTCCAATTTTAATGAAAAACAGTTTAATATATTTGTACAGATTAAATATTAAAGCAAGCTATAATTGGGGTCATATATTTTCAATCCCTCAAAATATGTGAAAATGTTCTTATGTAATTTTTGTCTTCGTTGAAAGACTGACATTACAAACCATTCTCTATTCAATGTAGCATAGATGATAGCATAAGAAATATTAAAACTAATTAAAAATATTTACTGGATATTCATAGTCATCCTTGATATGGCTTCTTTTCACAAGAAATATTGAAAACATGAACATACTCATTGTTTAATATACAAATACTAATTTTACCCTTGTAGCCTTAGATAAGTATTTTGCCACTCCTCTTTTCTTGAACGAAAATGAAGAAATTAATAATTTGTAAAATGCTTCATAATGCCAAACTCCTAACAAAGCGATCATTTGCCTTTAGGATCTATGTCAGTCTGGAAATTTTGAAAATGCAGAAAAAGAGCAAGATTGTTCTTTATTCTTTTGGATCAGAGTTCTTTGAAATATGCTTACTTGAGGGCAAGTGTTGTCAAAACTTCTATTGGAAGTAGGTCTGGTTGTCAAATATGTTAGAGAAACTGTGCCACCTGGTATACCTTGTTAAGGAGATGAGACCATAAGAACTAGATAACACAATTATTACATTCAAGGGTCTGATAAGTTGGAAGGAAAAATCATCTGTTTATCTTTCCTTAAACCAGTTTTTTCCAAGCGTATTCGACCTTAAAAAATCTTGCTTCTCAAATCATCCATAATAAAAAATATGTAAAAAATAGAAAAAAAACCAAAAAAACTTCCACAGAATAATCTCTGTAAAAGTATCTCCCAGATAATATAGATATTCCTCATTTAATGACCTACCTGTTTAATGGCAGTTCAGACTTAGGACCAGACATGCTGCCCGGACTCACAGCCTGCCCTTTGGACTTAGGATGCATCTTTTTTTTGTTTTGTACAGCTTGTTTATAGAGCCTCAGGGTATTTTTTTTGTACAGTACACCTTGTTTATATAGTACGATAATTTTTGCTGATTGTACCGTATAGTACAGTACTGTGGGTTTATGTTCTGTTTTACATTGCAGTACTGCATGTGAGTGCTATGCAAACAAAAGCAAAGTCACCAAGTGGGAGTTTCCTTTGGCCATTTCTTTGTTCTGAATATTGTAACGTACATACTATATACGCTTCCTCATTTAGTGACCAGTTTGCTTTACGACCTAGTTGCCAGAAGGGAACTCAGTTGTTGAAGGAGGAATGTCTGTATTTAGACTGAAATTCTTTGGACTTTGAAAAGTTGAACCATACAAAATTTTTGTATTATTTCAGAGTTGCTGTAAAGATGTTGGTCATACAAGAGGCCTTCTCTCCTTTGCTCCTGTGATCAATGATAAATGATTTCACAGTATGGATCTGTGCTCCACATGTCTGTTTTTAACCATAAAACTAAACCAAATGGCATTTTTTTAAAAATTGAAAATAAGGATCCTGGAAATGCATCGTTACTGATATATGATCACTTAAGTTTACAGCACAATTTTATTTCCAAAGACACCAATTGGGTTTTAAGACCACACAGTTTTATTATGTTTATTTGAACCTTAATAACCTTCTACACTAGAAAGTTTGTGTAGAAAAACAACACTATTCACATCAAAATATAGAGTAATCCCTGGCATGACTTCATTCCAAACCGATCTGCCATGATCAAGAAACGTTAAGACATCCGGAAAAGAATACACTAATAACACATTCGCCAAGTAAAGCTCTCTTCCTTTTTATTGAACTCTGACACTCAAAAAGAAGGACAATCTCTCAGATTAAACTTGATGTCCTCTTTAAATTCATTTATCTATAATTTTTCAGCATAAAGAGAACACTTTATATGTTATAATAATTCAAATCAACACTAGCAGACCAATCTAATGCATTATATTTCTCCAACATTCAAAGTGTACATTTTTTCGATTTGGACCTTGTAAATTTTAGAATCCTATAAAGTAATAATTAATCTTTTTCTTTTGAGAAAAGGAAATTTTCCAGTTCTGGCTCAAATATAATATCTATATATTTATATCTATATCATCTATATCTGTATCTATATATCTGCAGCTTTATACTTGAATTTCTGTTTTTCTTGTTGTTAATATTTGGATGTTGTCCTTTTTATGAGGTGACAGTAATTCATTCTTGCAAAATTATTATACCATCTCGACAGAATTTTCACACTGTTTTTGTTTTGTTGGTTTTACATTTGGATCCTAATTGTGTGATTCAACTAAATGCAATAATCTTTTCTGAGATAATTCTGTATACTAAATTATGTTCTAAACTGCCACCATTAATTCAAAGAAATATTCATGATAAGTAAAATTCTGTCTATGACGGTCATAGCACAGAAGTATATATAAATCAAAATGTATTTCAGGCGAATTATGGGTGGCTGTGGGAGATCACCCCTGGGAAACGCACAGGTCAGTGTTGAAAATAGGGGACCCTGAGGCCCTGGGCCACATTGTGCAAGGACAGCGGGTGGGCAGGGCCGGCGAGGGAGCTCTGCAGGGCGTTGGCAACCCTGCCTTGCGATGCCAGCTGTCCCTTCTTGGTGCCTGGCCCCTCTGCCCTGCTGGCACGTGATGTGATAGTTACAGTACATGGCTGCGTTTATAGAAGTGGCGGGTTAAAAAGAAACAGGCATAAATGCTCTGGAATCGAATGCTGTGAAAACACTAGTCAGTTACCTGAGGATCCCAAAAAGTGTGAGAGAAAGAATTCGCCACTAGAGTTTTAAAATAAATACCAACAAAATATGTGATATTTTAAAAAAATTTAAGAAGTATGTTTTCCTGGATATAATAAAGAACGGGATGCAGCACTAACAAAAATTACTTAGTTGGATTACTACGTAACAGAAGCATCTCCCCTGCATCTGAATGAGATTCATGTGACTGTGAGGTTGTGATGAGAAGCTCATGGTTTTCCCTCCTCCTGAAGACTTTAGTATACTGCCTACCAGGAAACACGACCTTGGGCCTTGACTGCCTCAGTCATGTTCTCCATCCACAGCTGGAATCGTCTGGCAAACGCTACAGTGAGCATTAGTAGATATAGAAATAAATGAAGCATCCTCCCTCCCGGGAGGGTTAGCTGGCACAGCCCAAAGAGATCTGTGCAGAAGTGTGACAGATGGACAGGAAGAGTGAACTTGTTGGAAAGCAGAAGATGAAGTGGGGAAGCAGGGATAGTGTTCTGGGAAATGGGACATGCTAGGATAGGAACTAATAATTATAGGTTGTTATCCCTCTTACGGGTCTTAATTATCACTTTTATATTTCCACAATCAGCGCATAATAAATTATCATAAATATTTCAAGGATATTGAGTACTGTTGACTAACGTCATTTTAATCTCCAGGTTATAGATCAAACTTAAGAGTTTTCCAGGTATCATTTCAGTTCTCTGATTAATGTTCTATGTGTGCACATTCAAATGCATGTAAATACACAAATTCTTATTTTGAAGCGATGAGCTCCTTTGATTTACTTGGTCTGACTTGGTTTGTGCCTTTGAGCACTTCTGAGGCACGGACATGTGGGGCTTCCTTCTTTGAAGTGGCAGAATCCTTTCCTACAACTTATGTAGCTTGGTCATATCATCAGCCTCTCAGAGAAAAGAAATGTAGGTCAGTTTCAAAATTTTTCTATAAAGGGAAGTGGCAATGAACTTCTTTTTGTTCTGGTGCTGGGGATCGAACTCAGGGCCTTGTGCTTGTAAGGCAAGCACTCTAACTGCTGAGCTATATCGCTAGCCCCTGCAATGAACTTTTGAAACCTAAACCTTTAAGTTCTAGTGTAGAAGTTGTAGGACTTTTTTTTTCTTTTTTTTTCTAATTTTTGATACATACTGCCGTTCTAATCATCACTCCAAATGTTTTTCAAATTTGTAACATTCCCAGCTGCTGGTCCCCTGGCTACTTTCTCATAGCCTTACCGGCGATGGACATTGTCAATTGATGATTGTCAATTGATGATTCGACAGCTCTGCTGACATTTCCTGTCTTATATAACTATAAGAGCTCAAGTTCAAGTACTTACAGAAATTAGGCAAGTAAATGAACTTTTAAGTCACAGTTGTAAAGAACTTGGAAAATTGGAAAGGACATGCTCTGACTACATTAGATATTAAAATTTAAATTTTTCAGAAGTACTCTATTGGGCAAATCCAACCGTGGCCTGAGGGCACAGTCTTGACCTTGTTCTAAGGGAGGGTGTCATCTGTGTGACAGTGTGGCACTGACTCCTGTCTCTATTCTTCTCCCCACAAACTGACAGTCCTTATCGATATGTGGACTCTGAGACTAGTGATGGTGTCCTCTTTCAAGGCAGAAATGTGAGAAAGTCACTTTCTATTACCTCAGTATGGGGTGGGATATTTCATATTCTGTAGACAAGTCATTTATCACAGTTAGAGTCAGAATGATAAAAGATAGAGCATTTATAGGAAATTTGACAGTTTCTGCTATTTTCATGCAAAATACATGTTTTGCTCCAACATCTCAGCATTTAAAAAGCATCCATTATCTCTCCAGTGAAACCATGAATTTTAGGCTTTCATCCCATTTCCCACTACCTTTCAGTTCTTTTCATCTGACATATTGCTGAAATTTGTATACCTGGAAGTTTCACATAAAAATGACTTTTGTTTTTGCTTCGGGTAGGTATTGAACCATTTATTTTTCGTGGAAATGCTTTTTCTATTAAGTGCGCTGCCATTAAACTGAATTGTAAGGCAGTGTTTTCGTGATTTTTTAAAAACATAGTTCATCATTTTCTAGGCTGACACACACAGCTTTCCCTTTGTCTATACTATACCCAGCAGGACTATAGATGGGGCCACATCTGATATCTGCAGTGTGCAGGAAGGAGCAAGGCATATTACTAATGTTATTTACAGATCATTCTGGTTGCACCGGAAGGCCAACTGTAATATCTATGAAGTACAGAGTTGATGAGGCTATGAAAACTGTGGTATTTCTGTCAGCAAAAGAGAACTGTTAACTTTTTATATTAGCTTTCTCAGGACTGTTCGCTGCTCCAGCTTCCCTGGGTTTGCATCATACAAGCGCAATAACAAAAACTTTTGCAGCCCGGCTTTGATGACTCAAAGCCCAAGTCCAAGCAGCCCTGGCCAAGTGTTGAAGGAAGCCAACATGGACCTTGGACGGAAAAGGCTACCTGGAAAGTGCGAGTGGATCTCAGGATCAAGTCTATCTGGCTTAGACATGACATTGGAGTTCTGATGGTGTGAATTCACTGGGCGATTCCTGTGACTTCTCTTTGCCCTGACTTTGTCATGGACAAGTGTGGTTGGTCCAGTTACTCTCACCCCATCAGACATGTGCCTCCTTTGTCTCTTGACTTCCAGTATCGCACCATCTTCTCAAATGGATGGCTTATCACAACAGAGCAGACCTTACTCTATCAAAAGGGTGGGAATAATTGCCATATCCATACCCCAGCTTTCATTTTGGGGAAAAAGTACCTTTATCACATCCTTCCTTCACAAGATATTCTAACGGTTGCCCCTTACCTCACACCTGTCCACCGCATGCTTTCATCCTTCATCTCAGCCGGACTGGTGCTGGTGAGACCCTACAGCCCCACGGCATACACTGAATTACAAAGCCATCCTCAGCGTTACTCTCTCTCTCCTCTGCAGTCTCACCTCTATCTCTGAGTCCAACTCTTGCCACTCAGCATCTTTTATTTTTCACAAAGTTATCCTCAGTCTGATGCCTTAATTAAAATATTGTTCCTCTCAACTGCATCTTTTGTATTCATTCTCTTCTCTCTACTCAGCTGAGAATACAATGTCCAGTGCTAAGGAGGAGACTCCATGCCTCTCATCTTCTACCTGAACCTAGAGTCCTTCTTTTGCTTCTGGTCCCGTCTCTGATTCTTATACCTGCCATTTTTACATATACTTTGGTATATTTACTTAACATAAACTGTTTTAGCGATATAAATGCCATTTATAAGACTCATTATAATGTGTTTTTAAAAGCAGAGAATAGACAGGTTGAGTTATTAAATCTAGCTCCCACTAGGTATTCTTATTTTAATCAATTTTTAACTATACATAAAAGCATAGAAGTTGTACATATTAATGGATTACCATGCTATGTTTAAATATGAGTATACGTTATATAATACTTAAATCACAGTAAAATGCCTGTCTCCTCAAACGTCTATCATTTCTTTTGGTGAAAACATACAAAATCCTTTCTTTTGGCCTCTCGAAATGTACAGTAAATTATTGTTTTCTACAGTCGCCCTTGGGTACAACAGCACACCGGAACTTCTTGCTCCTAACTAGCTCTAACTTAGCATCTACCGGTCAAACTTTCCTCATCTCACCTTCCTACACTTTCCGGCCTCTCATAACCACCATTGAATGAGTAAAGAAAATGTAGCACATGTACACAATGGACTCTTAAGTTAGCCAAAAAAGAATGAAATTCTGTCATTTGCAAAAGTATAAATGGAACTGGAGATCATTGTGTTAAGAGAAATAAGCCAAACATAAGAAGACACATACCACATGATCTCACTCATACCCAAAATATAAAAATGTCCATCTCGTAGAACTTGAGAGTAAAATGGTGGTTGCCTACCCTTTTTAAAGCCAGTAGTTCAGATTTCTAGTCCAGCCACATATGAACTAGTCTGAAACACCAGTACTGATAAATTTTCTGTGTTTCAGGAGTCTATTGTGATGGCTTTGTGATAGATCCATTGACGACTCTATTGATCTCACCAAAGATACAGCATTGTCTTTAAAAATGACCATAGAGTATAATTTGATACATTAATATTCGCTCAAATAAAAAGTAGATTGTCAGCTGAGGATTTAGCTCAGTGATTAGAGTGCTTGCCTCGCAAGTGCAAGGCCCTGAGTTCGATCCCCAGCACCCCCCCAAAAAAAAACTAGCCTTCCTAAAAAGTAGATTGTCTATCCCTGTAATTATCAAAGCAACATCCCTGTAGACTGAATATCTGTCAAATATATGAGATTCACTATTTTTTAATTGACTTGCCAATGTAATATGGATGCAATTTAGTATCATATCACTGATGACTTTCTTTCAATATGTATCAGTAATTTCACTGACTGGATCATACTATATATTACCAAAGATTTTGGTAAGGCTGTTATGATACCTCAAAGGTAGGTATTTTTTCAGTGAATGTTTAGTTATTTTAAAATGACATTATCTTTGAGTATCAGTACAGCAGATAGTCTACCATGTAAAAAGGAGACGATTCTTAAAATTTAGGAATCATTGCCTTTGACTTGTGGATCTCCATCTGGATGAGAAATAGACTATGTCAAAGCCATCTGACTATCAATCTGCTCGACCCTTCACCCTGTAACAGTCATCGCCTGGTACCAATTCTCCCAGGAATTCCGAGAAGCATTTGCATTGCTAATGACTGGAAAGATTTTCTAAGCAGCTGAAACCCAGATGGCTGCTCAGGTGTATGTTGAGAGAGATCAAAAATTGCACCGAAGTCGCTACTCATGGAAAAATAAGGGAAGCTGGCTAACGTCATTCCAATACATTACCTTTCTTTCTGTCTCTGAATTTGTAATGAATACAGTGCAATATTTGCCGGGGGCATCTACCCACTGTGTTTTAGAAAACCCAAAAGCACTCTACACCGTTATTCGAGTCCAAATCCTGAAACTTCAGAGAGACACCAATTCATATGCTGGCATCCTTATCTGTTACCACGGACTTAGGACCTGAGATTCACCAAGAGGCCTGGCTCCACATCATTGTGGAAAAAATCTGGATTATACATTATATAGTTGAGATAGTACATGAAATAGTCTGCGATTATTTGCTTTCCAACAAATCAGTATATATTTGCTTCTGCATTCATTTAAACTCATATACACATCTGAAGTTTTAAAGTTCAAAGAAACTTCTGTAAAATGATGGGTCGGTGCACCCTAATCCCTCTGAAATCTGAGCTCGTGTTCAGAAGCTCATGTTCAGAAGTAATACATCAGTCCAGAGCATTTACTCAGAACATAACACCAGTCGTGCTGTGCACAGATTGAATGTGAGCTCCCTGGAAGAGTTTTTCAAAAATACTTGATAATTGACTCTGCCACAAATCAATGATTATTTATGGTACACCTCCACACATTGGTTTGTCCCTGATGCTGTCAGTTTAAAACCCTCCAGGTAATTTTAATATGCTAGCAGCTATGAAAAAACACTGACACGGTGGTACGTTTTCATGGGACTAGAGTTTGCAGTGTCTTCCTGTTACAGTACTTGATAACCATATTGAGTTGGAATTTCGCTAGGGTGCATGTAACAGAGGTAAAGCAAATATTCTCAGCTAACAAGAACTTCATTAGTAAGTGTACAGGACTAAACTAGTAACTGCCAAGTTCATCAATGTCACAGCAAAAAATAGACTGGGTTTCACTTCTTAAAGTAACTTGTTTTTTTGTTTTGTTTTTTTTTGTTTTGTTTTGTTTTGTTTTGTTTTGTTTTCAGTGCTGGGGATCAAACTCAGGGCCTGTGCTTGCTAGGCAAGTGCTCTCCCACTGAGCTAAATCCCTAAAGTGGGTTTCACTTCTTGTTCCTGCTATTTTTCTAGGAAACAAGAAGAAATTAATAAGGTTGTATCATAGCAAAAATATGTTTTCCGCAAATTTCCAAAACAATTTCTCAGTGCCAAGAACTTCAGCCACAAAAGGTGCTGAGAAAATCTACAAAGTATATTGCAGGGATTTTTTTTTCTATTTTTATGAACATCAGTATTCTTCTTACTTTGCATACAAAAGCCGTGTGGACCATTTTGATATTCTTGATTGCATTCAACAGTTTTTTGTGGCCTATCAAGGAGTCTTCAATATTTCTGTTGGAGAATACACCTCTCACCTAAAAACGTAAGAAAACAATGTATATAAAGTTTCTTTGAAGGCTTATTTTCAAAAGAATCATTTTCTTTGAAAAGTATGATAGATAATTTGCTTAATTGCAATGCTGCACACATAAAATTGCACTGTCAAGAAAATCACATAAATGTCACATTCCTTTAACCAACTTTGTGATGTGCTAACTGGTCAATGGTCATGAAAACTGTATGTTCCCTAGGCTGGAAAATCACCCCATCACACACAACTGTTCAAAAATTCAGATAGTGTACAATTTGTGTTATATTCTAAGACGAAAGAGTTCCATTTTTATCACTTTTTAGTTCAATCACGAATGTAATTGCTCTGGCCATTAGCTATGTAATTACACGTTCAACCTTTGTCTTTCATTGCTTCATGAATCTTTTTGACATTATTTCAAAAGAATTGATTAAGAGACAAACTTTCCAGGTTGATTTGATCCACTTACAAAAATTCCACTTAGTAATGCAAAAGACTTGAAAAAGATCTCTTTATTTTTTTCACTCCATTCTCTGTTAAGAACCAATCAGGACACAGAAGTCACACAGTAGTTGGAAGAGGTAGCATCTAATATAAAGCACTGTTAAACATAATAGTATTTTCATTATAAAGGAGTAGAGAATGTGCCAAAAAGATATACCTACTCTAAGGCTGAGGGAAAGTGCCAGAGAGGAGAGAACTCTGGAGAAGATTGAAACTTCTGGAGAAGATACAACTGCAGACCACAGAATGGTCCATAAAGTAGCTTGGAAAACCTTGAGCAGAGCTTGTGTACAGTTGAGGGCTGAGTAGAAAAATTCCTTCAGAGAGCATAAGATAGAAAAACATGGTCAGTGCTGATAAACAGAAAATATTCTTTTGCATTCATGGAAAAGTGAGTCTGGTAACTAACCACTGACACATTTAAAGGTATAATTAGAAAATACAGTGAATGTCTAAATTTAAAAATGATCGATTGAAAAAAACCCTCAAAATACACCTCCTCATTTTGAACACACTCATCCCATGATTCTTGCCATATTCTGAAGCAGTTCTGGATGTCCTCTTTCCTAAAGGTCTTTAGTCACTTTGTCCTGGCTGCCTCCACGTCCCGAGCTGATTCAAGTGTTTATCTTTCCCAGTCATTTTGACTTTGGGGAAGAGCTGGAAGTCACACAATGCCAGATCCCATGAATAAGGTGAATGAGGACACACTGGTAATGTTTTTACAAGCCTGTCCCTCTGTTGGATGGTGTAAACCAGCAGCCTTCACCATATTTTGCTCTTATCTCATAAAGACACCCAGGAAACTTGGCAATGTGTCTTTTACTGTAATAAATTATTATTATTATTATTATTATTATTATACCAAGGACATGTATTGGTACATTGTATACATAATTATCACATTTATGGTAGTCATTTTATACCTGTACATTATATATCTTGGTCCCCCGCCCCTTTTCCACCCCTCCCTTCCATTCCCCATTTTCTTATTTACAGCAGGTTTATTTCCATTTTTCCATTTTTTCCCTTTTCCCTTCCTTCTTTTCCCCCTTTTCTCTTTCTAGTTCTCCTCTCTTTTGAATATTATCTTTCTTTTACCTAATATCTATTATGCCTTTTTGTCTTTAAGTACATGTATGGTTTCTCATATCAGAGAAACAATTTGATGTGTACTCATGAGTGACTGATTTATTTCACTTGAGAGTATGTTCTCCGGGTGCATCCATTTACCTGCAATGCCTAGTTTATCCTTTTTATGGCACAGTAGTACTCCATTGTGCAGAAAAACTGCATCTTCTTTAGTCATTCCTTAGTTGTTGGGCATTTTGGTTGTTTCCAAGACTTAGCTATTACAAATTGTGTTGCTATGAGCATGGTTGTGTATATATCTCTATGGTATGAGGTTTTCAACTCTTCTGGGAAGATACCAAGCAGAGGAATGGCTGGATCAAATGGAACCTCTAGATTTAGTTTTTTGAGGAGTCTCCTTAATGATTTCCATAGGGGTTGCACTAGTCTACATTCCCACCAACAGTGGGAGAGGGTACCTTTTGCCCGCAGCCCCGCCAGCACTTGTTCTTGGTTTATTTCTTGATAATAGCTGTTCTTTCTAGAGTGGGATGGAATCTTAGCATTGTTTTGATTTGCATCTCTTGAATGACCAGTGATGTTGAATATTTCTTCATAACCCTAACTAGATATATGTCTCTCACCATGTACTAAACTAAAATTGAAGTGGGTCAAAGATCTAAACATTAAAACAGAAACACTAAATCTACTGGAGAATAGAATATTAAGAACTCTCAAAGACATAGGGATAGGAAAAAAATTTATGAACAAAACCCAGATTGCACAGGAAATAATACAAAGAATCAGTGCTTGGGACAACATCCTATTAAAAGCCTTTTGCACAGCAAAAGAAACTACTCATAGAGCAGGATGAAAATCTACAGACCGGGAAAAAAAATCTTTGTCACCTGTCCCCCAGACAAGGGTCTAACATCTAGACTATGCAAAGAACTCAAAAAAATCAACACCCCCAAATTTAAAGACCCTATCCAAAAATGGGCATCTGAAATGTATAAACATTTCTCAGATGAAGAAATAAAAATGGCAAATAAACAAGTAATAAATTAATTTAAACGTTCTCCACACATTTTGAGCATACCTTGTGCGAACGCCACTGAGAATTCCCTGGGTGCGCCTCCTAGTTGAGTCTCAGCAGGAGCAGTGCAGCGGGATGCTACTGACACTTAGGATCATGGACAGTCCCTTCCCACACCCAGAACAGAGAGGAGGCTCCTTCCCTCTCCAGCGTCTACCCAGAACATTCTCATGCAAAGCTGAGCATCCAGCTGGCTGTAGAGCAGAGTTATTCTGAGGACTCCCTGATGAAGGGTGGATGTGTGAACACACTGCTCAGGAGCAGAGCTCCACCATCATCCTGTGCCCCAGGTGGAGGATGGAAAAGAAGAGAAAAGCCAGGCAGAACTAACACAGGCAGCTTCAAAGTCCACAGGAAGGCGATACTGATTGAGCCTTATTTAAACTCACATTGTCAAAAATAAAAGTGATTGTCCAGAAAAAAAAATACCTTATTTTAAATGTCATTTGTTGACATTTTAGAGACATGTCTGTTTGTTCCAGAAAATGAAAATTGTATTTTGTTCATTGAGACCCATTGAATAGTCCTTTCCTCAATTTAGCATACAAATTTACAGAGTAGCTAGTAGCATGATAGAAAATATAGCAAACAATCAAAACAAAAAGAAAACAGTAACATCTTTGCCAGTAACGTTGGTAGATTTCATCATAGGACAGTCATTGATTTATTTGCACTTACAGAGCGATCTAAGTTCATCCATTATTCCTCTAGACATATTGATGTTTAACAACAGCATGCTTACTAAGAACGGCTTTTTTTGTACTGTATAGCATATTTTATCCTCAAGAAAGGAGTGGTTACTTAAAAAGAGAGATAGGTCCTCATAAATCATGACTCTCATGAATTTTTGTATTGATAGAGGTAATAAAATAAAAATGAACTAGGACATTTTCCTTCTTAGAATTCTCTCTGTTTGAGCACAGTATCTTATTCAATTATAGTATTTGAGTATTGTGCCATGAATAAGTTTCTAATAATATCCAGACAAAATGTAAACCACCCCCAGAACTGAATCTCATATGTTTCCATAGGTGACACTGATAAGCTAACGTTGATCCAGCATCTCGCAGAGATAGTGCCCTTTGGGTCTGGGACACTGACCTCTGAGGAAGAGTTACATTCATATCAGTATGTTTTGGGAGAGTTAAGCCAAATCTCTAAAAACACAGGAGAAACTGTAAAATGAGTCTTGCTGCTGTAAGATAGAATCGCTGGGGACAGGGATAAGGACCTTGCCAGGTGACACTCAAAGAAGACTGATGGAAAGAGGCAGGAGTGAGTCCTTTCTCCCCTCCACATGTGGAGGATTCCTGTAGTTCTATCAACAAAGCCTAACTTGGAGACAGAAGAAAAATGTAATACGTTCAGATTTCAAGTCCCAGAGTGCTAAATCAGACTAGAGATGACGGCCAAGCTTGGAGCCGAGAGGCAATATCTTAATAATTGCCACAGGTAGTCTTAGAACTCGACCTACTCTTTCTGTAAATCAACAGAATTTCACCACAGAGTACAGAAATGTCATTATTCTCCATTTGCATGTATAATTTTTGACTGTGGGTATTTCATAATTCCATCTTGGCCTGTCTGCCATGAAAGGAACTTCAGATTTGAAGCAATGCTTCTTCTTTCTGTCCTGCCACCTTCTAGTTGAAAGCCTTGGAATCGCTGTTATCCTGATGTTCACTTTTACTTTAACTCATTAGTTTACTGTTCTCTGAGAAAACACTGTGTGATATTAACATTATTTAGTCTCTCAAAGGTTTGAAATTAGTCCTTGATGAAGTCTACTATTTCTGACCTTCCTTCTGTGGGAGGGTTCTTAACTGTAGTTTCAATGTCACTTATATACGTAATATGTCACTTGTCATTCACATTTATGCTATATATAAAATATAAATGCAACTCATTACATATAAATATGTTATTCTTGTTACTTACATAATGCTGTTTATATGTAAATATTGGTGGGCATGATTAGTTTTCCTGACTCTTCTTACATAAGTATCAGTGTTTCATTTCTGGAGTATATTAAATTTTTCATAAATAACTAAGTTTATATCTGTAAAGTAATTCTCAATATCCCTGTAGCATTCTTCAAAGTTTTCAGGCTCCATGGTCCCGATCGTCATGTTTTCTGTCCAGAATAACCTTGATATCAAAGTTTGGCAAGGGTTTTGCATGAAACTTGAATAATTGGGAAAGTCCTCTTGTAAACAGAGGCAAAACAATTCTGAACAATATAGCAATTCAAATCTAATAATATATAAAATGTAGATAACAGCAAATTTAGTCTAGGAATTTATTTTACTGAATTATAAAAACAATAAAATTCATATGCTACATTGACTGAAATAAGCAGATTATATCATTTAAATAAAATTGTGTAAATATATTTCATAAGATTTAACATATACCCACGATTTAAAGAAAAATTCTTAACAAAGTAGTAATAGAAGAGTTTCTTTAATCTATAAAGACTATATCCTAAAATGTACATAAAATGTAATATTTATTTGTGAAATATTTAAAGCATTTTGTTCTGGCATTGGGAACAAAGCAGAGATAACTACCATCACCTTTTCTACCTGGCATTCTGTTTGAAGTTACAGATGATGCAGTGAGGCAACTAAAATAACTTTAAAATATGCATTGAGGAAAAAAAAGAAATAACATTGTGTTAAGTCACAGGTGGCTTAGCTGTATACAGAGGAAATAAAAATAATCTATACCTATTAGTTTGAAGATGAATATCAGTGTGGTAAGATGATGGTATTTGAACATTTTTAGCTGCCACAACAATTTTAGCTAGTTCAACCTAATCTTAGAATGGATGGATGAATTTAGGAAAATTTCTAGTACAAAGTAAACACACCAAAGTAAACACACCAACACAAAACAAATACTCTGTATTTTCAGATCTAGTAAAAACAAATTAGAAAATAAAAGACAGCAGTAAAGCTTTTGTCTATTATTGCTTAGAAGTGACTCTGTTTTGAAAATACTCCCGCATGAGACACTGTTATCTCACAAGAGTTGAAGCACTTTGGAAAAAAAATAAAATATAATCTCCAGTCCCAAGAAAGCAGTACTACGTAGGTTAAAACATGGTTTTTTCCTTGCATGAATATGTATTTCTGTGTCAGAGTCCATAGCACCAGCATTTTAAAAACCGATATGTGAGTCACTGAGGAATGGAGACCAATTTTTAAGCAGACAACAATGAGTAGGAAGCCTGGACAGGAAAAATGAGAGAGCAGCAAAACATGAAAATGTTATAGTACAGATTCAGATCAGGAATAAAAGCAGATGAGCTACCTGTTAAAAATACAGAGTTCAGAATTTTACAAAAGGGACCAAAAATATATCATGAAAATGGCGTCTAGTGTTTGGAGACGTACCCTTCCACAGATGCCCGTAATACAGGCACTCAAATTTCAATTTTTATTATCAGGGTTGACTTTGGGATCTCCACCACTCTTCATGTGAGGAATAATGTGAGAAGGGCAGACTACAATCAACCCTGCGACTCCATCAGTAGCAAAACTAAAAGACTACTTTCTTGCAGCTGTTTGAGAAAATCATTTTCACAGGTTGGTGAGATGCTAAGGCTTGGAAGGATAACTTCCATAAATGAATCAGCTTCCTCTTTTCCCCTTAAGAGATGATACTTGAGACATAATGAAATATCATTTACAGAGCTGTCGAGCAATTATCCCACTGGCGAAACACAGTGCTCATTCACGTGAGCACAATCGGCTTCTTTGGGCGGGCGGGAGGTGTATCCACACGTTGTCCAGCCTCCTTTGCATGTCGCCATCTTGCTTCTTTGTGGCCATACTACCTCCTCCATGTTCATGGCACAGCTGTGTCTTAGCTCGTGCCATCACAGAATTCCACACACTGAGTGGTTTCAACAGCACAGAGTTTCCCTCACAGTCCAGAGGCTGTGAAGTCCAAGATCAGGGCGCTAGCCAGTTTGGGTCCTGGAGAGAGGCCTCCTTTTGATGGCTGACTCCTGTGTCCTTCATGCCCTTTCTTTCCTCTGTGTGTGACAGGGAAGAGACTGAGTGAGACCCTCACTACAAAGACCCCACTTTTAGGAGCTCATCTTGCCATCCTTACCTCCCTTCCAAGGGCGCTACGTTCAAATGGAAGTCGGGCTTCAACATGTGAATCTTGTGGGAAAACAAATGTTCACTCCACAACTGTCAGATAAGAGGTAGTATACGGATCTAAACTTTGGGTTGGATCAGCAGTGGATATAGTGTGTGTGTGTGTGTGTGTGTGTGTGTGTGTGTGTGTGTGTGTGTGTGTGTGTGGAGAGAGAGAGCGCGAGAACCAAAAAGTCAAGTCATTCTGAACTGTGGCAGTGGGTATTAGGCTCCTCCAACTCTCCCTCCCCGAAGTTCAAGGACTCACAGCTGCAGGTGTGAGTGTTGGCAGCTGAGAACTTTAGCTCAGTCCTTCTTGGTACTTGGCTTTGGCTGAAGAGGGCTGCCTCACTTGAGGTTGTAATTGGCTGTTTCAGGGGAATAAAGTCTTAGTCTCATTTCTCCAATGAAGGACAACTCCAAAAGCCATCTCAGCCCCAGTGATCCTCATGTAATCAGATGAGGACTTTCCGCTTTCTCACAGTCCAATTAACACTTCTTCTCAATCTGGCTTTCTTTGCCCTTCAAACCCACTGATCTCAAGAGCACTCCCTAATAACCCTCTCACTTTCTAATCTCCAGGTAAAAGTTGGCTTCCTATGAAACCCAGCACCAGAAATAGTCCAAGAAAGAAGATCTGAAGCTAGGACTGTGGCACTTCATCAGCTGTGGGCTCGCCGGTGACCAGAGCCCACCCCTGGTGGCGGGAGGTACAGGAAAGGCTGTAGTGGATGGTGGTGCTGTGATTTACATCTCCTCCTGGATGCTGATTGGGATGGGATCACAAGTAGAAGGGAGTGACTGACAGGTAGATGTATTAGGGGTTTGGCATATATGAGGGAAACTAGATAACAAGTGGAGAATTTGATATGTTGGAGACATATAAGGAAAGGCTCAGGGTTCTTCATAATAAACTAAGTACAGAGTGCCTCCTGCACAACGAAGTTAACATGGCTTCAAGCACATGATATCTGGTCATGGAGCTGGTGTGTGTGTGTGTGTGTGTGTGTGTTTTCATACTTATCAGAAAGGAGAATCAGAGCTAGTTTACATGGCATTGGATGGGTAGGGACCACAAAGTTCTAGTATGAAAGAGCAAAATCTTGAGTTTGGAGTAAAATTGGAGTAGGATTACAATAAATATGGCATTGCATTAGAGGCCTGTTAGGTAAAAAAATTTATAGAGAATATGCAAAGTCATATTCTTTGCAGGCTGGAATGTTTGCATGCAATGAATTCTTTGCAGACAAGAATTTGTTTTTATTTTTATATTTTTTTCTTTGATGTATTTGTTAACATTTTAAATGTATTTTTGTTTTGTTCATTTGTTTGTTTTTTGTGTTTTTGGTGCCAGGGATCGAACTCAGGGCCTTGCGCTTGCAAGGAAAGCACTCTAACCACTGAGCTAAATCCCCAGACCCCACTCTATATCTATTTTTAAATTTTGTTAGTATATGCTTGCAATATATAATAAATATATTCATCGTGGGGAATTGGTACATATATATCACATCTTGATCTTTTTTCCCTCCCCCTTCTCCCCACCCTTCTTCCCCTACCTTCAATCCCTTTCCCATCTCCAGAAAACCCACACCCTTTAAATAATCAAAATAAAAATACTTTACAATAGAAACAGATCTAATAAACAAGCTGACAAATGAGCTAAATTACAGAAATTAAATATTAAGAAAGAAAGTTTTCCTGACTAAAGATATGAGAGGAAGAAATAAGCGATTTTCCTCCAGATGCCCACTTCTGAAATACTATCTTGGAAATGAATAGATCTTGATTAAAATGAAAGAAGATAATATTAATAACTGACAGGAAGAGCAGACTTGTACATTTGAAAATTCTTAGATAATTTAGATTGTCTATTTATATACTTCTTTTTACAAAGTTTTTCAATAAGAATCAGTAAATGTATGAACTGTGGCTTCTTTGGATATCATTCTAAAGTCCCTTAGGAAAACTTCCTCCGAAGTCCATGAAGTAGAGGCTCAGTGGAGGAACCCACAGGGGTCAGCACTGTGCTGCCTGATGACAAGGACTCAGCCAGTGTGAAAATGGAAATGTCTAAAACAATATGGTGCACTGTCAGAATTGTGATCATTAGAAAGTGGATTCTGAAATTGTTTTACATGACCACTTTGCCTAACTGCTTGGAATTATACCTTGTTTCATTATAACCTAAAGAGTAACATTCAGAATCTTAACCATAATGTGCTGGGTCTTGCAGGATGCTCCGATTTCCCCTCTCTTTGGCCTCCATGTCCCCCATGTGTCCCCTCGGCTCCTAGGCTCCTAACCCCTGATGCTGATGGGTAAAACCTCCCTCCACTAACCCACTCACGCCCTGAGCAAGCATTTCCCCGTCTTGTCCTTTCCCCCGAGTAACTTTTCTGCATTCTGACATTTTACTCAGGGATCACCTTCTCTATGAGGTCTCCCAGGACTTGGTCTCTGCCAGTCTTTACTTCTACTTCCATTTCTACACCCAAGAAACTGAGTATTTCTGATAAAATCGGCAGCCTTAATGAATGAGCTCATCTGTATTCGTCACCTCAAACCTCACATGGGAAGTGAATGTAGCCTGTCATTTCTCACCCTGCTCTCCCCAGAGTGTTCACTTTCTACTCAAAAAACTACATTTTCATATTTCTTTCTTTCCAAAGTCTTCCCTTTGGCTGTACAAAAGTGTTGGAATATCCGTACATACACTCCCTGTCACAGATGTCATTAGATGGGAGACCTTGAACTCTTCCCTTTTGCTCCCCAATTTCTTGGGTCTGAACCAATCTTCCTCACCCACTTTTGCTAAGTACAGAGAACACACCTCTTAAAGGCCTCTGCATTCTAGACCCCATTCCCTCTCAACTTCTTATGAAGTTTGTTCTTGGAACTATACATTTAATTCCCCGAATACTTGGTTTTGGAGGTATACATCAGAGGCAGAATATCTACCTAGTACACGCAAGGCCTTGAATTTTGAACCCAGTACTGAAAAAAAAAAATCCCCTTAATTCTCAAAGTCTTCTTTTCTAATGACATATTACAACTAACCTGCAACTGGATTGTTCAACACACACAAGCACACACACACACTCTTTCTTCCTTGATCCCTAAGAGGAGGGTCAGCCCTCTCCTCTCCATGGTCTTTAAAACAAACCTTTTGTGGGGGGGGTGCTGGGGATTGAACTCAGGGCCTTGCGCTTGCTAGGCAAGCACTCTAACCACTGAGCTAAATCCTCAGCCCCTTAAACCAAACACTTCTGCAAGAGTGAAATCTCTACAGCCACCCTCATTCCAGATGGGTTTCTGTCTCATTCCTCACCTGAATTTGACTTTCTAAGTTACGAGTAAGTTCACCTTGACAAATACAAATGCTCCATCTCCAGGTTAATCCATCACGTAACCCTTAGTGTTATTCAACATGATGAGCATAATTTTATTTTTATTTTATTTTATTTTTGAGACAGTTTTGCTATGTAGTCCAGGCTGGCCTTGAACTCACTATGTAGCCCATAGTAGCCTCGAACTTGTGGTGAGCCTCTTGCCTCGGCCTCTTGATTGCAGGGATTACAGGCATATACTAACATATCTAGCACATCATTTTAATACTGAGCTCTGCTTTTCTTGTTCCTCATGCTACCTGTGCTCTATTTTGTTCCTGCCTGTCTTAGCCATGTCAGGTTGCTCTAGCAGAACATCACAAGCTGGGTGCTTACAAACAGCCGCCGTTGGTCCCTCACAGTTCTGAGTGCTGGGCACTGGCTCAATGGTGTCTTGTGAGGGTCTGTTCTCTCCAGAGATGGATGTCTTCTCACCATGACCTCTCAAAGCAGTAAGGACTGTCTGGCTATTTGAGGTTTCTTTTTAGGGGCACTAATCCCATTTGTAATGGCACAGCCCTCCTGAGTTAAACATCTTCCCAGGCCCTCACCTCCTAATACACATGCTTTCAGAGTTTGGAGGTGATGCTTCGTATTTTCTGTTCTTGCTTTCTTCTGCAGACCTATAAATTTTGTAATACCTTCACAGTTTTGGACTGGACTATATTTTCTTTTTTGTCGTTTGTCCTTTGTGATATGAGTTCAGGTATAGTTTAAATACCTTCCACAGACAGATGAATACTTTTGTTTGTGTGTTTGTTTTTTTGTTTGTTTTTGAGATAGATGACTTCTAACGCTCCACTCTTGTCTTAAACTTTCTCCTGAGCTTCAACTCTTAGTTGATATTTTCTCTGCCAGGCTTAACATGCTTAGAGAGCTGGCTTCCTCATTCACCCTCTCACAGTGGCACACAGACTCACTCCGCTCCTACACGCTTCATCTCAAATCTTATTATTCTGTGAGGTAAGGATTTTCTGCAGTTTGGGTTCGTCTGTTAGGTCAGTTTCTCAGATATACCCTGAAGGTGTCTGCCTTTCATTGCTGCTTCCCTGAGGTAAGCCACCATCTCCATTCTCTAGACTCTGGACATGCTGATGGGCTGCTTGACTCTACTTGTCCATTGCATTGCCTATATAGAATTCAGAAAGAATTAGGTCAGTTTACACTTTTGCCTATAATATTGCCAGGGCTCATCATAGCAGCTTTGATTTAACTCAATCACATATCTGGGGCTTCCGTGGCTTTTTGTGCTCTGTAGCAGCCAATGTGTCTACCCTATCTCATGTTTTACCTCTCACGTCTTTCCTCACTAATAGGAGCCCTGGGGCTTCTGTGTGCTCCTCACTGTGCCAAGTCTGCTACAGTTTTGACACCTTTTTACTTGTTCATTTCTTGGGCTCTACTCTTTCTCCAGATTTCCACACAGTTCACTCTGGAAGGCTTCTCTGACTATCCTTCTACCACTTTACCACTTACTCTCAATTAAAATTGCCATTGTGTTTTTATTTTTTAAAATAGAGCTCAAAATGTATTTACCTAATTGACCAAAGTATATATTACTTTCTTTTATCCTCAGTGGTCCTTTGATTACTTGGAAAAGTAGCATATTTCCAGTGATACCAATGTAGTCACTACTTTGTAATAATGTGCTTATTTCAACATTGAAAGAGTAACTCTATATCGCATACAAACACACAGAAACTACATAAAGGTACATTCGTGGGCCCATTCTGTCCCACGTGTTTATATTTTATTTTTAATATTTTTGCTTTTGTTTTTCAGAAGACTATTTATTTAAAGAGGGTGAAAAAGGGGAAAAGAGATGATAGACAGCTACTTAGCTACTCGACAAGTGGGGAACATTAGAAGGCGAAATACTCTTTTTTTTTTATTTTTTTGAGACATGGTCTCACTATGTAGCCCAGGCTGACCTCGAACTCATGGCAATCCTTCTACTTCAGCCTCCCGAATGCTGGGATTATAGGCCAGTATGTCTGGCAGTTCCACATGTTTAAATTACACCCTCTGGAATAAATTTTTAATTTCAAGACATAGGCATAGGTAAGGACTTTCTGAACAGATCCCCAGTGGTGCAAGAAATAGCATCAAAAATCGACAAATAGGATCACATCAGATTAAAAAGCTTCTGCACACAAAGGAAGCAACCAACAGGGTGAAGAGACACACTGAAGAATAGGAAAAAATTTCACCAACTATTCCTTGTACAGAGGACTAATATTGCGAGGAGCCTCTTTCTATGGCCTTCTCAGTTCACATGCTTTGATGAAACAAGTTATCCTGATGAAAAGATCTATGAGTCAGGAACTCAGTGAAGTCACGATACAAAACCTAGTTAAAACTGGGACCCTTAGTCCAGCCCATGAGGAGCTCAATTCTGCCAACAACAATGTGAGGCTGGAAATGAGTCCTCTCTAGCCCAGCAATAGCCAACATAGGACTGCAACATGATTTAAGATCCCAGATGTATTTCTTTAATGCTCACCACCTGGTAGGCACTCAATAAATACTTGTGAAGTGAATAGATTAAATGTGCTTTTAAAATATACATGATAAAAAATTATTGACTTAATACTTATCTAAAATTAAGTTCCTAAAAGCAAAATTTAAAAATCTAGTACATTAAGATTTAACTATCCTCTGGCAATTGTCAGGTATAGTTTTTGTACTAAAAAAAAATTGACTCCTAATTCTCATTTTATTGATGGGAAAATTGCTTGGGGAACAGGTTTGACTGGTGAGAGGTTAATTATGTTATAATGAATTCCTTTCAAATTTGTGGAGGGTGTAAAGCCTCTCAGTGTGGAGCCATTTCTAACTATAGGGCATTTGGATACAAGAATGTAGGATGAGTTAATTGATTACTCATTGATTAATCGGAAAAATAGTCCAGCGTTGTAAAGTGAAATTAAGTGGCAGGTAGTGCTAACAGATAACCACGTGCAGATAATCTGGGCAGTTAGCCCATAAACAATTTCTCTGTAACTTCCTCATTAGTAAGACTAGAATAACGGTTCTTTTAGATCATTTAGAAACTTAATCCTAGTTTTTCTTTTGTTATTCAGGTTTGGCAGTGATTAGAGAAGCACTTTCTACTAATATTGAGAATTTAGGGGCAATGATGTTGGAAATGTATAGGACAGAGGAGAATGAAGGGGTTTATGATTAAAAGAAAATAGTCAATGGCAACTTTACCAAGTAAAATGCAGGCACATTTGTTTTCTTCTTATCTAATTTAATGAAGTTTTAATACTCAGAAATATTATGGCCATATTTCATGGACTGTAAGGTACTATTGATTTTAAGAGATTTCCAGGCAAGAAAAAAATGCCGACATTTATATAGTGGTACCTCGGTTCACTAGCTTAGTTCTTTCTGCTCCGAGTGCAGTCCTAGGAGTCCTCACTGATCCCGCACAACAAGCCAGAGAACACTGGAACACAGCACATCTGATTCCACTCCACACCCAGACTCTGGCTGTTCATTTACAAAGCGGCAAGAGATTTAGCGGTGGCAGTGTGGACACAGATGTAAAATTCTGTCAACTCAATGTCACGTAAATATGCGGTTTGTTCTTTTCTGCCAGGTGTTCAATTCAGATGAAAGCAGGTGCTTAGCTGCTTAATTTCAAAAGGACAGTTGCACGACAAATTCCTAGAGAAGAGACCAAGGAAGATCTAGATAAATGCGTAATGTAATCACTGATTTAGGGTTCTGAAAATATTTCTTTAAGTATATATTTAAATTTTTGCATTTTGCAGTTGAATTCATAAACAGTGGTGCAATACTTCATTTTAAAAAAAGACAGTAAAGAAACTAGTATGTTTAGAAACCAACAAATTCGTAATTACTGTTAATCATCCTTATGGTAGTTAATAGATGTTAGCATTTTAAAGCATGAATATTTTAGCAGCAATTCCACATTTGTTATCTTTCCTTTAAAATTCTTAAAGGCAATGTTGATATCAAAGAGTTTCTTTGAAATACTGACTCCTTGCCTCTGTGACTTACTACTTCCTGGTGTACCCAAGGCGGGACAGGTCTGTGGTGTTCGTCCCCTCCATCCACATTTTCATCCTGCTTCACACAGACTCTGATTCTTCATTTACCCACTATTGCTATCAGATGACAGGCTTGTTCTTGTGTGTATGCTTTTGTGTCTGATGCTTGAAAATTGCTGTAACGAAGGCACTTAGATAAGAAAAAGGTCTTTTCTACCTGGTCTTTTTTAAAAGCCCAAGTCTACAGCTGGTTTCAGCACCAGGCTTTCCCAGTTCAGATGCTTCTGTGTTCATAGCTGAAAATCATAAAATGGCTCTGCTTTTCTGGAAAAGAGGTGTAATATAAAATAGAGGCTGTGGGAAGATTTAATTAAAAGGAAATCTTAAGGAGACATTTTTCAGCTTGGTAAAATGTAACAGTTGGATTTTAAGTAGAAAACCATGACCCCAGAGATCATCAGAGAACGTTGTAAATGGTAGAGATTGGTAAAAACAATTCTCTTAATAAATAAGAAAACTGAGGTCTGAAGAAATTAATGACTTATCCAATTATACCACAACTTAGTTCTAAAACATAATTTAATGCAGTTTTCATAGATCTCCAGTCATTGATCCTAATATTTTGCTACCTTAATCTACTGTGGTTTTATAATGCTTTATAATTTATGAATGAATTTTCAAGCATGCTGTGAAATTGCTTTATTTTATAATCAAATTGACCTCTGAAAGGTAGGGAAAATATTTTAACCACTGAATGTTACTTATGGATAAAGAAACTGAGCCTGAGGGACAAAAAGTGATTTGAAGAAAATTGCACAGAGCATAAAATATTCATGATCAGACCTTTGCTATCTTACTAAAGAGCTCAGAGTATCCCCCCTGCCTGTTCAAGGTCTGGAGTGATTTGCTGACCAAACCCTCTTACGGCTCCTTCCCACCAGACGTGTGAGTTGTGACCTTCACCTCCATGCTAGTCTGCCAGCTCCTTCACCCTGGTTCCTGGAGAAGTGCTATTCCTGTGTCACAGATGTGTGAAGAACAGGCTGCCCAGTCACATTGGCGAGGACAGTCTTGCATGCTGAGCCACTGAGATTTGATTTAAGGTAATTTCAGGTATGGTTTCTTTTCTTTTTCTTTCTTTCTTATTTTCCTCCCTCTCTGGCCAGGAAGACAGGTATTGAAGGAATAAGATTTATTTTATCTTATTTCACTGTCTCCAGGCAAACCAATAAAGTTAATAGAAATAGAATTCAGCCTGTCCATAAAAACTTAACTCAGAGTAAAATTGGTTCCCTTTTAAAAATTTTCATGCCACTGTCTGCTCTCAAGGAAAATCACTTAATCAATAAGTATTTGCAAGGGCTATGCCGTGTCCTGGGCACCCTGCGCTGAGTGCAGCAGTCTTCGTCTACAGCCACTTGTGTTCTTTTTGTCTGATGTACACTTGGGTTCTTCCCACCATTTGAGTATTATAAATTGTACTGCTATAAGCATTAGTGTACTAGTATTTATTGAATGTGTTTCATTTGTATGAATCCACTCATTCGAATGGGTATTTTTAGAGAAGTAAGACAAACTAGTGCTGGGTATGGTGGCAAAGAGTGAAGTAGGAGGATTGTAAGTTCAAGGCCAGACTGGACAATGTAGCAAGATCCTGTCAGAAGAGAAAAGAAAAGAAAAGACAAAGGGCTAGTAATGTAGCTCAAAGGTTCAATCCCTCGTATCTTTTTAAAAAAAAAAATCAACAGAAAGCACACTAGTGATTGCCAGGTGCTGGTAGGGAATAGAGAATGTGTAGTGAACACTTAATGGTTGTGGGATATCCCTTTTGGGTGATCAAAATATCTTTGAATTGGACAGAGATGATGGTTGTACAAAATTGGGAATTCCACTGAATCACACATTTTTAAATGGTTACTTGTCTGTTTTGTGCTATGTGAATTGCATCCTAATTTAAAAGAAAAATTTCTTCACAGCTAGGTAAGAATTTATTCAACTACAAAAGTTATATGAAATAATCAATTACAAGGTTCCTGACAATATTTCATTCAGAATGTTCTTAAAACAAATTCGTTTGTAAATATAGTCTCTCAAAAGGCAGAAGGCCTGACACTGTCCATTTAGTTTCAATTTGTATTATGGCTATATAGTTGTCATAGTAAAGTGAATGTGCAATTTTCTTTTGCTATAAAGTCCTGGAATTAAATTCAAAATTAAGTCTGGTGTGGTTGCCCATACCTGTAATCTCAGCACTCTGGGATGCTGAGGCAAGAGTATAGTGAGTCAGAAAGCTGGGCCTACATGGCAAGTTCAACGTCAGCCTGGCGCATAGTGAGACATAAGGTTTAAAAGTCATGCTAACAGTTCTATTCTGTAGCATATCTTAATGGTTAATTCCTCCTTTGCAATTGAATTAAGCAGATATTTGTTTAACTGTATAACTCATTAAACATCCAACTCCACTCCAACCTCTATAACTTGGAAGTTCATCCTAAGTCCTCTGTTACTCAGAAGAAAGGGATGTGAAAAACTGTCCTACATGGGTGAAAGGGAAAGGAACAAATGAATATGTGACCAAGAGTGAATAAATAAAACAAATATATACACAAAAGTTGTGAATAAGTGAAGGTAGAAGAAGAGTTTGGAGGTGTCATATATAGAGCTCTCACCAACCTTCGGATTATAAATTAGTTAAAAGGTAGAATTTTTAACTAGTGGAGGTAAAACAATGGCCTGTGTCTATGATAAAGTTCATACTAGGAACTGAGCTGGTGCGTGGTCACAGTATGTCTCTGGATGCTCATCCCGGGAACTTGTCAGAATAATGAGCCAGATTTGGAGTAAAATAAGAAGTCCCGGGACTCAGCATATTGAAGTATTGGTATGAAAATTACAGCATGAGGAGACAGAGTTGAGCAAATCAAGCTGTTTCCTTTGCATGGGCTGCTGGCTGGGATGGAGAGAGCAGGGGGATTCTGCTCTGCACTTGGAGATTTCTGCCCCCAAAGCTACTACTAATGTTCCAGAAAGGATGGAGAGAAGGGTCCCGGCAGCTGTGATCAACGAGAGTGATTACAGGATTATACCCAATCAAGATCCTGACAGAAACACTGTCATAGTGAGGAGGGAGTGGGAGGAGGCTACTAGTTGTGAAAAAAGGTTTGTAACAAGTCAAGTCCTGGTTGGACATATTTTAAGTTCCTACAGAATCTGACTCAGCAAATTGTTCATTTATTAAAGACTGCCACGTGATAAAATGCTGTGCATTCAAACTTATATTATTTTAAAAAATTATAAGAAGTTGTCAGTATGTGTTTCCAGAGCTCATTCGGAGCTGTAGAGATGGGACTTCCGCCTTAGTCTTTATTAATTACCTCTGTACCTCATGGCTGTCTTTTAACGACATTCTGTCTGGAAATCTGTGTGTTTGGAGAAGTTATTGTGAGCAATACCATTTGTCCAACTGTGGATTATAACCCTTTAATACAACAATAATATCAAGTCAGTTTTGTCAGAGATCGTTTCAAATTCTCTATATCCCTGCTCCTTAGCGAAGGACTTCGAGTGCAGTTGCTAAGCTGAGGCAGAATGACAGGTAGGAAAGATAAAAATGAAAGGAAGGGGGGAAGGAAGGAAGAAAAGACAACTTTACCTAAAAGCCAGTATCTGGATCTAGGGGTTTATTTAACACCTTTATAAATGAATACTTCATTTTCTAGTATGCTTATGCTACAAAGACAAAACTAATATGCAGAGCGATGAGCTGTTTCTTCTTGGCTAAAATTATCTGGTTGCTACTGTTTTCACCCTTCCCTCCCGGGCACATAGCACTAATGCGGCCATCAATCCAGACTGCTGGTTATGAAATGAGAAACTATACAGCCTCCTCAATCATTCATATCCCTGGGCAGGGAAGTGAGTCAGAGAGATAAAGAAATGCTTCCAAACACAGGAAGCTACTATTGTTTACAGGGGAGAAATGAGTGAAAATCCTTAAATTAGTGGTTTTAAAAAATTTATCTCTGTCATAATTTTTTGCTCTTCTGAAAAAATAAAATCTTGAACACACATGAGCAGTTTCAGCCATGCCAAGAAGCAACAGCCCATTTTCTTTGTGTTCTCAGAGGTGTGATAGGTGGTAATGGCAGATAATGTCTTTCATTTCTGATGCTTTTCATATGGTCAGAGATAGATAGATAGAGAGAATCATTGAGGATGTAAAGAAAGAAGTTGGGGATGTTTGTTATTTATCTATATAGTTTCTCAGACACTGTCAACATTTCACACTCTGCTTTGTGAGGCTGGATTTAGTACTTGGTAGACTACGGTTCACAGATTTCGTTTCATCAGCATTTTGTTTGGTTCTAAGGATAAGGTTTTTGTGGGGGATGGATGGCAAAAGCGGCGGAGCGACCAGCTTCCTGACTTCTTGCTGTTCATGGCTTCACTGCACCAATGAGTGGTTTCAGACTCCAGCATCTCTTCCCACTTCCAGAACCAACCCCATCTTGTCCCTTCGGAGGGCAGTAGGAGCTGCTAACACCCTCTTTGTGGGCTGATCTCTACAGATTGTGAGTTGGCTTTCTGAGCCAGTCTGCAAACTGTGGTTTACTTTTCCCACTGGCTGCTGGAGGTTTGGGGTCAGAGTTCTGTGCCACTCTATGGCCTGGGTGCTGTCTGTCTGTATATTTACTATAAGGAATGGAGACAGTTGTAGAAAAAGAGGTCAGTCCAAAAGAGAAGAGACTGCATATCTGGCTGTTACTATAAATCTATTTGCTAATGCCCCAAATTCTTTTAAAGTCGAGCTGTGTACAAAGTCAACCCAATTAACTTGGAGACAATTATTTGGTTTAAACACTAAATTTCACACTTATTTAATGATCACAGCTCCTTCAAAGTGAAAGGGTAAATTGGCGCCTACTTCCACTACAAACACTCATTTACACGTTGCATGGTGCTCAACGATGCTGCCCTTCAGTTTCCTCTACTTGTCAATAATCACACATTTACATGGGTTATATAAACATTGAACAAAATGTCTACTTAAGCTTTCAGGAGCGACTCTCAATGTGCGACGTTGCTAAGTCCTAATCTATTCTTTCATAAAAAGAACTACGGGGGTAATTTCCATACCACATTAAAGGCTAAGGGTACAAAAGAGACAAAATAGTGGCATTAAAACACTATTAGCCTCTTTACTCCGCGGTTAGCAGGAAGAGGGGCTTTGCTGGGGCTGACATTCCTCAGAATTAGTTCAGAGGGTCCTCGGGAGAAGCTGGACGGGAGACGTTCTCTCTAACGGCCTCTGGTTTTCACCTCTTCTAGCTCCGTCTCCTGATGGTTTGATGAACACCACTGTCCTCTACTGATCAACACTACACCTAGCAGGGAGGCTTGTCTTTTGGTCTAATGACTTCAGAGTAGTAGGGCTTTCTGCCTTCTCCTAAGGACTTGGGCCCCTCTGTGTCCTCCGAGAGCATCGAGGAGAGGCCCGTGTCTCAGTGACCCCAAGTTGCAGAATACAATACTTTGTGATTGTCTCAGAATACTGAAGGAAAGGCAGTCAGTAAGAAAGCCCCCCTGGTTGCTCTCCGCCATCTCTCATCCCTGCGCAGGGTGCAAGAGACCATCCTTGATGTCCTCTGGGCTCTGATGAAGAATGGGGCACTCTGCCCTCGCTTCTGGGTGAGAGCTGCCGACTAAAGCCTCCTGGTTGCGTCTAGGTGGTCATTTTGAGATGGTGGACTTTATTTTGACTTAGTTGAAAGCTTGTAAAATGTGATATCTCCAAATACCAAGGAACAGTGTCTGATCATGAGCAACCCAGGATATAATGAAATAGTAGACAGCACTGAAAAGTGGGTCCACCTTCAAATGCCTGTTCCTCTGATGTTAGAAATTAATCAGATGGTGTTAGGACTGTTCAAAGCAGGCCATTAGTCTATATAATTCATAAGAAGTTTGAAAAGAATTAACTTCTTTCTTTTCCTGGACACTGAAATGTAACATACTTACAGTTTTAGACCTAAACTCAGATGCAGAATTATAAGAATTTTTCAAACCAGAATTCCCACTGCTCATTGATTCAAATGATTTACATCTACTTCCTTGGTTTTAATAGATGGAGTACTTTTCAAACTCCTGCTTTGACTGGAGGAAAAGAAAAAGAATGGCAGGTCATGAAAGGCAGCACAAAATTTCTTTCATTGACCCTGGACTACAACATTCTTGGTTTTGTTTGTTTTTCCAAAAATCTTTGGTTTTATTTGTTTTTCCAAATATGTAGGGCTTGGTGAATTACCATTCCGTAGCACGAAAGTAAGAAGAAATCCATTAAAGTGGGAGATGCTCGTGGGCATTTACTGTTGACCCTCCCTGATGGCCCTCAATGAGGGTCAAGCTTTGCCCTCCCTGAGGGACCACTCTGTGCAGTGCTGCAGGAGCTGACCCCAAAGCAGTCCATGCGGAGTGTTTTTTGGTCCTACAGTCAGGCCAGACTCTCCGACCATTGATGCCAGGTGAACAACTCCATCAGCGAACTGGCCTGGGTGGTCAGCAGAGCAGCTTCAGACTTTAGATTTTCCGTCGTACATGCTACTTCCCCTCGTTTGTCCAGAAGTCCAAGTCAGGCACTTCAGCTTACAGTTTTCCTTATACGTGTGAATCAAGTCTATTCAACATGCTTTTCACTTGAGCTCATGCTAAAACCCGATTGTTTTCCCCACCACAGTCTATTATGTATATTTAGTGTCTTCTCTTACTTTTGTTTCTTTGCACTATTTTTCTTTTCCTATGCATGAGCTGACTTGACTGCTTGCTCTTTTCCCCCTGGACATTTAATAATCACTAGTAGGTACTCAGGCTACTGAAATGAGTAAAATTGCTCACTGTCCTCAATTAACTCCTAGTCTGATGCCTCTAAATCTGTTGGCTTCTCACCTAACAAAGATGATACATGTTGACAAATTCTTTGGGGAGAAGGAGCCTGGGAGATGTGGAGTACAAAGGCTATATCCTAGGGCTCACATGAAGATTACTCTCTCTTTAATGCTGGTGGTAAAGTTTAGTCCTAGGCCTTTCCTAGAAAGTGTCTTTCATCTCAGAAAGTGCTGCATAATGCTGTTATTCACAAAAATACTAAAATATCAGTTTTAGCCTCAGAATGCGTAGTGATAAAATTTGTCCTCTGTCAAGCACACATTACAGGGATGAAGGTGATTGTAAATTAGCGCTTATCTTACTCTTAACTTATTGTGGGAATTTCAGACAATTCTTTAGAATGACCTGAGTAAAGTCACCCAAGACAGCCACCCTTCAGCAAGGGTAATTGATTTATTTCTCTTCTGAATTGGAGGAAGAAGTAATTTGCTGCATGTAGCCTTGAGCAAAAGCAAGCATGGAATTGACCTCATTCTCCATCTATTTCCAGTGTAACAGTAGAGGAGGAAGGTAAATAAAAATAACCCACAAACACCATACAAGCACGCACATGCACACACACACACACACACACACACACACACACATACACACACAGAGTTAAATTTATCAAAAGCAAGTCTCAGTAATTCTAGGAATGATCTCCTTTCTTTTAAATATTTCCAATAAACACATAAAGAATCATATCCCCCAAGTCCATCAAGCCGTCATGATCTTCAAACCTCCCTTCTCTCATCTCTCTGAGGTCTGACATTACTTTACTCACTCCTACTCTGTTATCTAGAATTACATTCTAATATATCGATCTTTGTGTCAACAATATTTTAGCTTCTAATCCTGATTTCCACTATACCAAAAGAAATACATTTCTAAAACTCAGATTGAAACTTTAAATCAGTTTCTCAAAAGGCTCTAAGTGTCCAAATATATTCAAAACCTGTGAAGATATTTGTCTTCACTTTGCCTTTAACCTGCTCAATTCACAAACAGTTGTGAGCTGCTGTCATTGACAGATTCGGGTCCTAGTTCTCCGATGTCTCTACCCTCTGTCCCTCCACCATCTGCTGCTCATAGGCTGTCCCCGCTGCTTGGAAAGGACAGTGGTCACTTCATTACCCCACACAGGAAAAACTAGTTTTCCTCGCCAAATCCCTCCTACTCTCTCTTTACATTGTCAACGATTTTGACATTTTAAACACTCTACTACAGAATTATTCAAACAGTTGTAAAAACTAAAGAATACTATAATAAAGACTGAAATATACCATCTCCTAATTTCAATGAAATTATCAATTGATGGCCAAATTTTCTTCATTTATGTCTCCCACCCACTTGCCACTGTCTACAATTGTGTTATTTTGAATGAAATTAGCGTTCTTCAGCCGAAATTATTTCTCAAGAGAATCACACAGTGGGTGACCTTGAAGAGCTGTGATAAAGGTCAGGAAGGACAAGAGCGTGATTCTTCTCCTTTCGCTGGCTTTCAGAATATATCAGCAAAATTTCATGATCGCCAATTTGGTTGTTTTAGTCTCATTTTGAAATCATGGACTTTGACATATTTGATGAGTTTCTTTCCACTCTAGCCATCATTCTTTGTAATCCTGAAATATCTCCATGTTTAGCCAGCGTCCAACCCCAGCAGTATCTGGGATAGTCTTTGATTTCAGGCCTTGCCATATCTTGTGTCTGAGGCAGGAGAATTACAAGATATGGCAAGGCCTGAAATCAAAGAACAGCCATTTCTCGCGGAAGCTCAGCTTTCTTTCTTTGGTAATGCAATTTGGCCTCACGCACTTAAAGGGCGATCATTGCTACGGGTGGAATGCCAGTTTTTCCATGAGGAAGACCAAGAAAGTGTTTTTCACACATGAAACGTCTTGTGAGTGGAGACTGATATTTTCAATTACATTTAAAGACATAGGGAGTGAGATTAATTTTTAAAAATATATTTGCTTGTGTCTGTGCTCCTGGATATTAAGCCTTGGTTCCATAGACCCTTACCATCTGCTCATTTGCCTCTTCCTACAAGGGTATATGTAATAGTTTCATAACAACATTAATGTAATTGAATATCGTTTAAGACTATCCCAATTCTTCCTTGCCATAAGGTATGACAACCGGTGACAAAATAATTGTTTTAAAATTTATTAGAAATAGCTTTCCTTCCTGTGGTTAAGTGTGAATTTAAGCCTACACATACATGCACACACGATTCACACCCCACACAAACACACCATGACAACACCACACACGTACCTACCTTGGAAACCTTCCTGATAAGGCCACATTGTGTCCGTCATCAGCCCACACAAGCATCTCCTGTGGGTCTTACACATGGACCAAAACCAACTTGATAACAGGGTTTGGGGAAGCCCAAGATGAAGGGTCTCACAGTCTACAGTTGAGCAGCACGGGCAATGCAGGCACCAGGAAAGCCTGAGGATAAGAATTTCAATTTAGAAGAGGAAAGGATCCATGCAGCTTGGGAAAGATGTCTTTTGCTGGAAGTCTACTTTTTCTCCATCTTTCAAATCATACTTTGCAGGAGGACGTCTACTTGGCCTTTAGGTATCTTCTTGTGTGAACATTTTCCATGATGAAATGAGACACTTGGGTACAACTGATAACTCCAGTTTATCTTTTGATGATTTTTACTGACTTTTATATAATCTGGTGAAATTTATCCTCACCTTGCAAATCCGAGTGCACACAGCATCAGCTTGCGCCTGACAGGAGTGTGGAGCAGGGTAGATGTGGGTCTGATGGTGATGGTGAGACCCTGAGAGCCCGAGCAGCGGGATGAACATCCTCTCATCTTACGGCCTCCGTCAATAACCCTACTCCTTGATGATTGGGGTGGTTTATACGGAAACCAACAGTTTCCAGCTCTTCTCGCCACCTCTGGTTTCAGGCCTCCTGCATCAGCATTCAGCGTGACCTAGACCCCCACAGCTCAGAACACAGAGCTCCTGTCAGAGAGTGTCAGAGAGTGACCATCCCTGCTGGAGCCACCGTGTGTGCAACCAAGGTAAGCACCACACGGGAGGAGAGACAAACATCTGAAAGACCAAATCTGATCTCCGCATAACCGAGCTAAAACCTAATTCCTTGGAACAAATCCGACTGGTTAAAAACATCTCCTGAGACTTCATACACGTTCCAAGAAACTTCAGAGGACATTTTAACTCCCAAGGACAAGCAGGGGAAGAGCAAGGTGCTATTTCCAGTAAAAATTAATAAAAGACAGAGAGAATTGGCTTCAAGAAGTACCTTGGGACAGTCTGAGAGCAGGACCTTTTTCTGGGTCTCTTCATAAATTAAAATGACATGTGGAACAGCTTTTATACTGGAAAAGTAATATTTAGGTTTTTTCTTTTTTTCTTTTTCTTTTTTTTTTTTTTTTTAAGAAGAGCCTCTATAACTCAGGCACACAGCTGTGTAATTAACTGCAGTTTCTACTTGCTACATCAGCTCTGCCCTTCCACTTTAATACAGGAAACTAAATTGCTACTTGAGCCAGAAATGTTTAGAAGGAGAAAAAAGGAAACGAAATGGAAGGCCGGAGATGCACGTATGGAGGAATGGTGAAAATTTAAAACTAGAACACAACATGAAGGTTATCAATGCAGCAATACAGGGTCTTTAGTCTCCTCAGAATTTCTTCCCCCAACCAAATCCAACCAAGATTTGGACAGAGAAAGAAGAAAGCAAAAGATAAAAAGGGAACTAAGAACACGTGGATAATCTCTTGAACATATCTGGATACCAGTGAGTCTCCCAAACCCCAAGACATGGGTAGGAGAAAGAACACAGATGAACACTGAGAACAAAACCAGAATAATCTCAGTAGGAGATGTGTAGGAAAAGATAGAATCAGAAAATTCCCCCCTTTTTTTCTTTTTTGGTGCTGGAGATCAAACTCAGGGCCTTGTGCTTGCAAGGCAAGCACTTGAACCACTGAGCTAAATCCCCAGCTCCAAAAGTCTCCCTTTTGACACCCAAATGAAGTAATTTATTCCGGTAACAAACATCAGTAATTAAATCACTGAGTTTTCTAGAGAAATTGAAAAAGAATAATCAAGCATCCACTCCTCGAATCCAGCTTTTGCTTTCTGCTCATTAGAGTGAGGGTAACTCATCACCCTGCGCCTTTGACATAATGAGGTCTGCAGTGTGGTCTGGCGCAGCCTTGGCAAACTGGAATCTAGAGGTAACATCCACTGGTGGAACATACGATGGGTGGGAAAAAGTGGTAAATGATACCAGGAAAGATCACAGCCAGGACGTGGGATGTGGCCCAGGATCATGGGTACTGTTGCTGCACTTGGTTAATGGCAGGAAAGCGTGGGGCAGGCATTGGTTTAGATTTAAAGAAACTTTATGGAGAGAGAGAGAGACAGAGATACATGTAGAGTGTAAACTAATTATAAGATTCAGGCTTTGTTTTAACATATACTTGAGAACATAAATTGTAGAGAGGTACAGACTATTTTAAGAGATAACCAAGAAAACTGGCCATTAGCCAGTCCAGAGTTTCGATTGGCTATTATACAGCACCACAGGGTCATAATCAATAATGACTGGGATTATGAATGATTGTGTAAGAAAATGATTGTGTGTTTCTAAAGAGATCATTCTGTATTAGTTAGCTTTTGATCACTGTAACAAAACACCTGCCACAGGCAGAATATGAAGTAAAGAGGTTATTGAGCTCAGGGTTTTGGAGCTGAAAGTCCTCATGGCTGAAGTGGGGAAGGAGAGTGGTCACATCGTGGACCAGGTGTGGTGAGGCCAGCGTGGTTCATTAGAACAACCTCCACCTTTCTACTTTAAAGGGCACGACCTCAGGGAGGGCTTCAGTGGCCTACTGCGCCTCCCAATAGGCCAGCCAGAGATTCAGCCTCTAATCACAGGGACCCTTGCAAGACATGCAAACCATTTCCAAACGGTAGCAATGTAAGTAGTCACCGCTCAGGTGCAGCTGAGCTGTACCCCTAATTCCATAAGTGAAAAATTTTACTGGTAAAAGCATCATCTGAAAATTTGAATAATTATGGGTGTGTTTTAGAAAATTATGCAAAGATGACTCAGTGCCCAAAATTTGCTTGGAACTATTTTATCAAAGGGAAACAAAGAAAAGTATAAAATAATAGGGACAGCTAGTCCTCGTGGCTCACACTTGTAATCCAAGCATTCGGGGAGGCTGAGGCAAGAGGATTCCAAAGACCAGCCCAGCCTGGGCAGCTGAGCAACTTGGTAGAACCCTGCCTTAAATGAAATGAAATAAAATAAAATAAAACGACCAGCAGTGTAGAGCAGTGTGAAGGCCCTGGGTTCAATCACCAATACTGCAAACAATCAGGCAAATAAACATAACAAATATATGAAACATTATATAAATAAAAAATAGAGAAGAAATGAAACAAATCTGGCAAAAATTCAATCGATTTTTAGTCTGAAGAAAGAATATGTTTTCTCCCTGAATTTGTGCACTTTAGAAAATAAATTAAAAACATTGAAAATATAAAGATACAGTTCAGCTTTTTAATTGAACAAATATTTATTTGGAATTTTCTTTGTCTCGGGTCTGGGGATTCAGAGACCATTAGTTAGATATATGCTATACAGACATGAAATTTATGTTTTACTTGCTAAGAATGACCGAAAACAAGTCACTAAAATAGAATGAAGTCTGTATGCATTGTTAAGGAATTCAGTAGGGTGCAGAAATGGAGAATAATGGGAGGGACCCTTCAAACGTGATGGGTGTACAGTGCGGTCGGCACCTTTAGGTAATAGACAGTAGGCTAAAACCTGGAGTGTTGGTCGTGGTTTTTAAATGAGAAAAATCATTCTCTGTGCGGAAAGAATGCCATGTGTAGAGTCTCTGTGTTTGGGAAAGAGTTTGGCTGGGCAGGACACTGAAAGCCACCACTGAAGTTAGAGGACAGTGAAGCCCCAAAATGTGGAGTGAGGAAAGGGGCCCCATCTGAATGATCTCTTCAGCCTTGGGAGAGGTCAACTCTGTGTTTTAGGAGCTGTTCGATAAACAGCTACAGAAGGTCCAAGAGAATGTCATTTTCCTCTCTGCACTTCACGATGATCATAGCTGCTGCATATAACATAGTTTGAAAAAATGATGCATTTACATGTTTCTTTAGTCAACTGTTCAGTGGTCACAGAGTCTCCACCACGTAGTCAGTCCTGGCTTAAAGCTCTGTGAAGACATGAAAATAACACGTATAATTCTTCCTAGCACTATCAGAACAGAAAAAGAACAGGAGAAACCTGGGGAAAAAAAATCATTGAAAGCTAAATGCTCTCCACATACATATTACTGTTTAAATCTTTAAGCAAGTCTGTTTTCAGCACAAGAGTATTATTAACCGAAATAAATAAAGGAAATAATTTGACTTTGGACACTTTGTTCTTTGACAAAGAGCTTTAACTGAGCATGGCAAGGTTCTCCAGGAATGCAAGTGAATGATTTTAGAAAATGAGTTATAAGATGCGTTAAAAACTCTTGGGAGAAAAAGCCTCATGATAACAAAAACAACAAAGCAAATAAAAAATTGTTTCTGATCCTTTTATTATGCTGACGTAAGCAGGGTGACTACTTTTGTTATAGTCTGTTCTAAATGACACTAATAGTAATGTATGTACTTTTTTCCAAGTTCCTTATTTACATTATTTTAGTTCTATTTTTAAAGGATTTGAGTCACATTCAGAATATAACTGAGAGATTGATTTGCCTGGTGAAAGAGCTATTTTAGACAAGTGTGACTTATTTCTGACAAATGCTGTACAAGCAATTGTGTTAGGATGACACCCATCAGAGATAATGGTAAGCTAAAAATGGCACTATCATATTTCGTTCTGATAATCATAAAAGTATACACAGGAAATTCCTAAAATTTTAGCCCACAGGAGCAAAATCCTCAAATTTGTTTTCAGAATATAGATGTGTTTTAGACAAAATAGTAGAAAACAGTCAAATCTCAAAACTTATCTAGTCATATTGTTGGTAATTCCACTGTAGTAGGTAGAAATTGGCTTGTGATGAATCTGTTTATAGGTTCTAAATCACCAGGACTAGCATCATTTAAAAAACGTGTTTGTTAACGCCCCAGCACCCTTTCTTGGGGCCTGATCCTCACTCGATGACTGGCCAATTATTCAACCAAATTGGTCCATTTCACTCTGCAAGCAAATATATCTGTCTGTCCAAGCTAATAAAAATGACTTTGGCAATTAATTCTAATGAGGAGGCTCACCTTATAATTTTACTCTGAATTTAAACTTTTTATTCTTTTCTCCTAAAAGTAGGAGAAGCCAGGATTATCTTCAAAATGTCCTTGATATAAACCAGGGAAAGATTTTCCAACTTTAAGAAATAAGGCAGAAGTTTTATTCTGTATCTTTCTGCCACAAGTCTTCTCTAATAATGTTGATATGTGGTCAATTATCTACCAGTGAATTTTTTCTCATCAGAGGAAAAAAAATCCTAACAAGAAGCATAATCTTCTTTGGAAATCATGCTCAAACAGTCCTGCAATCACTGGCCAACTTCAGGTTTATTAAGGAGGAGACTTTGGAGCAAAATCCAGCAGAATGTGTTAGAGTGAAACCAAGAGATGTGGGCAGAGAAGAGACTGCACATGCTTAATAGTGACAGTGCCGGTGCGAACTAAGGGCCAGTGGGGTTGGCTTTGAGGTTTGGCAGATTAACTGGAGAGGAAGAAGCACAGTGGTGGACAGAGTCGCTTCGCCAGCTCAGGTAGGACCATCCAGGCAGCAGGAAGCATCCTGGGCTTCCTCTGAGAGCCACAGGAAGCCATCGGATGCTTGTGAGCAGACCAATGACGTGATTGGTCTTAGGTCTTAAGCGGTATCTTCTACGTGAGAGAGACTTCAGAGAGATCAGTTTGTGCAGCATGAAAGCAGAGTTGAGAGGTGAGGAAGACATTGATAGGAAGCTGGGGAGAAGATAGATGTCCTCAGGCACTGCAGGAGTGAGCAGCACCCCGCGGGAATCCAGGTGGAGTAAAGCAAATTCTGGCTGGCATGATGTGCAGTGTATGCGATTCCCAGTAGGTGGGTGAATAAATCTACTTCACCTGGTTTAACGGCTCTTAGCCTGGGAACCTGACTTTGAATTCGAACTATTCAGCTGGAATGGCACACAATAGCATCTAAAGTATGCTTGTAAATTTCAAGAGCAAAAAAATGGAGACGAACGCACTAATATATAAGCACCAGATATATTCCCACATATAGTTATATTCCAATAATTATTTAAGTAAAGAAAGACAGAAAAAGAAAAGAAAAGAAAAGAAAACAAATCAATCTGTCCAACTGTAAGAATACCTTTAGTAGGTAAACTGTAGTGTTTTGTTTACCTTTCAACGTACTACCAATTAAAATATGATATTTTGTAAAAAAAAATCAAATATAATCTTAGATCACATTAGTGTAAAATGTATGGCTGTGTTAACTAAAAGCAGTAAAATTATACTGTCTCCAATGAAGGTTTCATTTGCAAATAGATTGGCTCAAAATGTAGCATTAACTCTGCTGTTATCACACGGTTTTAGAAAGCTGTATTTGGCCATACATCACCACTGCTGCTGCCAAGTGTATATTTTCGTTTTTTTAATAGAAAATGAAGAGACTTTACTGTAAATATTTATACTCCCACGTGTGAGAAACTATAGTCTTCCACTGATATTATATTTTACAAGAGTTATTGACAAGCAAAAATATTTTTATGAGACCTACTGGTTGCCCAACCTTTTACATTTTCCCCCTTAGTCTTGTGAAATAAGGACAAATACGAGAAACCAAAGGACGGGGCTGTGTGTGTGTGTGTGTGTGTGTGTGTGTGTGTGTGTGTGTGTGAGATGGGGGACTTACCCGGGTTCTGAATTAGTCGCAAACACGATGTGAAGAAGTGAACTCTTTGTTACTGAAGCAATTACCCAAATGCTTAATTCCTTAGGCTGGAAGGCAGATGGGGGCCGTGAGGTGGGAAGACTGAAAACAGGAAAGGGCTCTCCTGGGGCACTGAAGTCCTGTTCTTCAGGACAAAGTTTTGCAGCAGCTCAAGTTAATATATATAACTCAGTGTCCCAAGAGGGAAACCGAAGCTGTTTGGTTGTTGCTTGTGTCCCAACAGGCCGAGCTCTCCTAAAAGGGGCACCCCTGGGGGACACTTTCAGCAGCATGACAGGCGCAAGCAGAAGGTAAGTTTGATTCTGTTCAAGATTTCAATAAGGGTGTGCACAGGTGGGGCTTAAGAAAATTTTCTGCCTACTCCAAAGGGCGGTGAGGGCTAAGAGGAATCATGGCCAGTGCAGACTGGCATTAATCTAGAAATAACATCTGAGTCAGATGATCAGAAAACCATCACACTGTGAGGTTAGAATAGAGGCCAGGTGTAAGTCTAAGTCAAGAGCAGAAAGTGACGTAAGAGAAAAAGGAGTTGAGGGAGTACAGTGAGTGAAGGGGATGTAGACAAATTTCTGAGCCTTCAGCTCTGGGCATTCAGCCAGGTGTTTTTGTTATTGGAGATGGCACCCTCTTGCTTGGCTTGAGATGGGCACAGAAAGTTTCAAGGGGAGGGGGAAGTAAACTTGGAAGCACCTGAGTTGGCAGCTGAGTGGTTTTACCCACAGAGAGCTTGACCTGCTGTGGAAGTGTCTACACTTGCTAAAAGAGGCTTCACAGAGAGATGGAGGATTAATGGCAATTTTTCCCTACCGAATCCTGGAGAAAACACGTATTAAATAAACAGGAAAATATATTCCTATGTTCAAATATGATTGAGTAAATATCTAGTTGTGTAAGCATGGTTTATCTCTTTTATAACTTAATTTTTGAATATGCAATATGCTATGGTTTAAATATGAAGTGTCCACCAAGGATTTGAATGTTGAGGCTTTGACTCCTAACGCAGTAATGTTCGAAAGTGGAACCTAGAAAGGGGGTTGATCATGCAACCTTTTTAATGGTCTCCGTTAAAGAGTTCATAGCTGAATGGGTCATAGGGAAGTGGGAGCAGATGGAAGAGGAAGGTCACTGGGGAGGTCTTGAAGGGTGCATCTTGTCCCTGGTTTCTTCGCCTCTGGCCCTCTCGCTCGCTCTCTCTGTTTCCCACCTGCCATGAGCTGAGCAACTTCCCTCTGCTACACTCTTCCTCTAAGATGTTTCTGCTTTGGAGCCAGCAGCCATGGACTGGATTCTATGGAGCCCTGAGCCACAATAAACCTCTTGTCTTTTAAGTTACGAATGTCCAGCATTTGGTCCCAGCCATGCACGATGACTGGCACAGCATGGAAAATAATCACAACAGAATGATTTTTGTGTTTTAATCCAGGTGTATGTGTTTTTTCAAATACAGGAAAGGAAAACTACCATAAATTGTCTCCCAGTTTCCCATTACTTTAGGAAAACCCTAATCTAGGGCTAGTGCAGTCATAGGCACTGTACTTAATTATAGTACATCATTTTTGAGCTAAAATATATAAAATAAAAAGTGAAAAGACTCTTCATCTGATCTTTAAAAAGATTATTGAAGGACATGAAAAATTTATTTGTTGGTTGATAACGGCTTTATGTATTAAATAGAGGCTTTGTATGTCTCTATTATTATCTTCTGCTTGGAACTTGCTATTAGTTAGGATTTTGTTACAAGTGCATAGGTTACAATTTAGATAATAATAAAGACTAGAATTTATAGGCTTTTAATATCAATCAGTAATTAGATAGGTTATTTTGCAATATTCAAATAATTTCCAATTTTTTTGTATAAGAAAAATGATTTATTTTCTGTTTCTAATATAAACATTGGGGTTGTTGAATGGTAAAGTAATGTAAGATTTGCTAAATAATAAAATTTATGAATAAGAGGTTGCAACTTTAATTATGAATTCAATAAAAGCATTTTTTTTCATTTCTGGAAAGATATTTCATGTCTAAATTAAAATGTTCAATATGGTGTCAGAAAAAAATAAGACATCGTTCATTAATTAAAGTTAATTAAAGTTAAACAATTAGCTTGGGTGCTTGTCATTGAGCCTATTATGGTAGAAAGACAGTTCTAATTCAACCCACAGAGCGAAAGCCTTGGAACATTGCCTCCCTGTGAGCTGATCACTGAGGAGAGACAGAGCCATCAAGCGTGGCTTCCCACTTGGGTTCACATGGGGAAAGTCAGGGAAGGGAGAAAGTGGGCTTATTTCTAGTGAAATAACATTCTATAACTTTAGTATTATTTCTTCCTTCTCTTAGGAAAAAATTGAATTTCTCAGCGAGGTACCAAAATAATTCCTAGAAATAATCCATCTGTTTTCATAAAGAAGTTTGTAGAATCATCTGTCACCACTGAGGTGTGGATCAGTGGCAGGACTTCCCTTGTTCCCTTGATGCTTGTGGCAAAGTCAGATTGAGCAGGAGGCCAAGGGCAATATGGGAATCAGCACGGTCCAATTTGATGATGTTAAGAATTGGAAAGAGTAAAAGGCTCATCCATACCAAAGATCTTTCCCTACCATATGATAGAACAGATCTGAATTTGGCCTATTTTTTAGGACAATTCTATTTATAACTAATTGGTACCTACATTATATAGCTTTGTAACTTTTTCTAATGAGTGAAAAATATTAAAAGAATAATCTATTATGAGTGTATAAATCAAAGTCTTCTAGAGAAACAGAAACATAGGATATCTATTCGTCTGTCTTATCTATCTATTATCTGTCTATCTATTTATCTATCTATCTAATCTATTTATAATCTAGCTACCTATCTCCCTGTTTACTGTGGAGTGATTGAGAAGGCTCCATACATAATACACCAGAAGGATAGTCAGGCTCACTAGAGACCCATCCAGTACCAGTCTGCTGGTAGAATTCCTTCTTGTTCAGGGGAGGTAAGTCTCTGTCCCATTAAAACCTTGAATTGACTGAGGCCCATACATGTTTTAAGATGCTAATTTGCTGTATTCAAAGCATAGCAACCTGAAAAAAGCATATCAAACTAAGTATTAATTTTATCCAAATAAAAACACCTTCAGAGAAACATCTACAACAGTATTTTTACAAATATCTGAGCACAGGAACCAATCCACATAGACACATGAGAGTAGCCATCATAGCAATGCCAGGTCTCTTCACTGTAGCACTTAGGGACAAACAGAACATTCTTAGAAACGAATACAGGAGGAGGGGAAACCTAGAGATCCAAGAGATGACTAAGACCTACCTGAGCATAAGGAGCGACACACCCTGCTGAGCTGAGAGCTCATGTCACTGGGCATGGGGACAGTGAAAGCCCAAACTGAGAGAGAGCTAATTTGTCTTGCTTGGAAGTTGAATACAGTATTATTCTTGGCATTAAATGGTTATATGACATGGTCATTGCAGGAGAGGAAGGGCGACAAGCTGGATCTCCTTGCTTCTGACCACCTGGCACTCTGTTGGCTGCCTTAGCACTCACTGGCCCTGACTATCACTTCTGCTTTGGGTCATCTCCCTTCCCAGTGCAGTAAAGGGGAACGCTAAGATGCCAAGTTTGTTCAGATGTAGCTTTTTAAAATGTATTTTGACTGATACATAAAATATGAAAATCATAAATATTTTGTTACATATCTGTACCACTTTTCTTTATCTACTCATCCACTAATGAACACTTAGGTTGTTTCTATTTCTTGGGCATTGTGCCCAGGTCCTGGGATGCAGACATCTCTGCGGCACATTGACTTCCTTTCCTCAGGAGCATGCTCTGTATGGGATGGTGGGACCTCAGGGGGGTCCCAGGTTTAATTCTTTGAAATCTGCATTCTGTGTTACACACTGTGGCTGGAATCTATATTTCCCCCACCAAGTGCAGAGGATGCTGTCTCCGCATCCTTCCCAGCACTTGTTACCTTCTGTCTGTTTGTAACAGCCATTCTTACTGGTCTGCAGTGAGGTCTCTTTGTGGTTTTGATTTGCATCAGATGTATCTGTTGTTTAGAATCCACGTAGTTCTTGTTCTCATTATAGTTTATACCTAGAACTGATTGGTACCTTCCAATGCTATTTCATCTGACTCCTAAATTGGTTCTTCTTCAAACACTATTGAGTGCTTTTGATTTTGGGTGTGAATATTATTGGGGGTCCTGGGGGTCTTTGGGGTCTTTCCTTCTTTGCTTCCTGGCTGCCATCCAGCGAGTAGCTTCCCTCAACCACACCCTTCTGCCATATTGGTTCCACCCTCCTCACAGTTATAAAGCCATGGAGTCTAAGGACCTCTGACTCTGTGAGCCAAAATAAATCTTTCTTCCTTTAAATTGTTTGCCTCAGGCATTTTATCATGTCTAGGGATAGCTGACTAGCACAGTAGCATATTTAATTCTTTGTTCTTTCTTGAATTTCAGCGGCCAGTTGTTTTCCCTGAACTAGTGACTGGGAGAGTCATCTGTCTTCTAGGCTGGCATGGGGGTACATTTGGATTTAGGTGCTTGATAATCGTCGTGCAATTACTCAAGGCACAAGAGAAACAGCTGTTGCTTCTAGGGAGCTTGTTTCTTGGTGGCATGTATTAAATAAGCAATTTGGACAACACAGTTGTACCAAAGAGCAGAGCTATTTTATTTTGCCAGGGTCTTCATAGAAGTAAATCGAACTTGAGATTTGCTTGCTTAGCACTTAAGAAATTCTAGAGACTAGATCTTTACCCCTCGTAAACCTGTTTGTTGGAAAAGCACAGACTATTCATTTTTTTTTTTCCTGAGTGGCAGGCAATTTTTATTACCAAAATCTAATCAAGTCACAGCATAGTTTTTGAAAAGATTACACAAAATTCATTTTACTTTTAGGTCAGTTTTTGCCAATAAAAGAGTCTGAATTTTTTTTTTAAAGAAATGTGCTTTAATATCATCTCTCTTTGAATCGATGCCTGTAATTTTGCTAGAGTTAGAATGAGACCAGTTCAAGTTTATCAAAAAGTAAGGAATCAAATCACATTTTACCTCCCAATGCTACCATATGAACATATTAAAAAAATAATGTGTAGAAAGTCCCTTTATATCTCTCAAGCTCAAAACCCTAGAAATGAGGAAGAGATTGGGGAAAATAAAATTTAAATATAGCACGCTTTTTCTCCCCTGTCTGGTATTAAAGTGGGTCCAGAGCTGGTCTTATGTTTAATGAAAGAATCCAGTCCCCTTTTACCTCATAGCTGGTAGTAAATATTTTTAAAAATACCCACCTGTCAAACAATCAAAACAACATAAACCCTGATAGGCTATGTCAGATACAAATATTTCATCATTACTTGTACTTTTTGGGCAGAAGAATAGAAAAGCTATTTTACCGAAAGTTATTTTTCCTGGAAAGATGGAGTTTGAAAGTATTTTTATTTCCTGGAATGACTTTACAAGATAATTTTTCAATTAGCAAAATTGGAAGACTAAATAGAATGCAGGAGTAATCAAACTGATTACAGACTGGAGAATGTGGAAAAGTGTCTGAATTCCGACTCAGTGAGGGATATTTGTCATCCCTTCAGGTGGTGATCTGTTGGCAAGCAGTAGTGGAGATGGAGGAGGCAGGGAGAAGAGGAAGGGTCACCTTACTGGGGGCCTTGAGACTTTGTGTGGTCCTTTTTAACAAGATCCTGAAAGCATAGAAATATTAACGTCTGCAAAGCACCAATCTGCATGACAGTTTGGTCCAGAGCTAGGCTTCTCATATAGGATTTGAATATGAGTTTTCAAATACTACTTTTCCTGGTCTGCAAAATCCATTTTCATGGGATGATTTTTGATGGCATTGAAGACAGTTCATACACAGTCCATGAGAGAACACAGACAGGAATTTACAAATTTGATGTCACTGGCAATTTATGCTGAATAACATCAGTTAGATAATATTTTTAGTCATTTTGACTGAAAAAGGAAGCAGATTGGAATGAAAACAGGGACACTAGGACTATTTAGTTCTTCGTCTAATGATTTAGGACTTGAGTAAGGTATATAAACGCATTGCATCTCCATTTCCTCTTCCGTCTATAATTTGGGGAATAGAATGCCTATCTTATGGGGAGATTGAAGTTAAATTGTTTAAATTTCTTGCTATGATTGGGCTTCCTGTAGGGGTGTTTGTATTCTACATAGTCATGTGCGTTTGGGTTTTATATATGTATACAAACATATCTATCTATATCTGTGTATAGATATATAGTCTATGTAAATGTCTGACTCAGTTATAATATATGAATATATATCCACAGTCTGTAGAGTTTATGTACACATCCTATATAGTCAGGAGATATATATGTGTGTGTGTGTGCATACACACGTATCTATATATATGTGTTATATGTAAATGCCTATAAATGTATCCTATAGTCTGATTTTAATCCTCTGATATTAATACAATCATTAACTTCCTAATATTTTGCCTCTTCTGCTTCCTGTGGACACTTCATTACATTGGTGTGTATTGATCTATAAAGTTATGTTATTCCACTTCCCAAGGCATTTTAGGCTAGAAAACAGGAACAGCCTCTGTTACCATTGGTGAAAATATGAGTATGATTTGTGTGAAATGGCAAACTTCTGCCCTGTAGTCCCTGTTGGAGCTCTGTTGATCCACTCAAATCAGCGTCTGCACCCCCCAGCTGGAAATGTAGGGGAGCCTCACCCACGGCCTGAGTGCTCCACATGTAGCATGCTAGTAACAGCAGGTGCCTGACACTTTGTGTAGAAGACACCAGAAGCTCCTCAACGCTCTGCTCTGTTGGCATGTTAAAAAGATGCCCCAGAAAGCCAGGCATAGTGCATGATCCCCACGGCTCTTCGAAGCTCAGCAGTTTCCAAGTGCTCAGACATGCAGGGGTCCCCTCTCCTGTGCACACCGTGTCTGAGTGAAATTAGCTGCAGGAGGTTATCTTAGAATGATACAACCTTCCTGAAAACTGCAGCGATGTTCATTTTGACACTTGGCAAATGACAACATCAAAGCAAAATTGAGTGGGGCAGAAACTTAGGTGGGCATGTGAAGGGCATGTGAAAGTCATGTGAAATAAGTTACATTAGTGAGATAGACAAAGCCCAATAATTTACCCAGAAAACATGATAAATCACAGTCATAATATTCAGTATGGAGTTTGACTTACTTGTCGCTTCAATGAGATAGGCACCAATGAAAGTTAGAAATGTGTCTCCCTGCGGCAAGCTTTTTTCTATATCATCATCATCATCATCATCATCATCATCATCATCACCATCTTTTATCATTATCACTGTAGCAACTAGTTATTTGTGCCTGTATGCTTAAAAATCTGTGCAATTATATATAAAATTTATATAAGGTGGTATAGATTTTTGTGACAAAAGAATATCCCAGAATATACATATATAATATATATATTTGAGGGTTTAGAATATTTATTGTATACTGAAAATCTTTGAAATAAAAAATATACTTCTGAGTCAGTGTAAGTTTTTTTATTTAAACTTTTTACCTCATTTCGCCACGTGGAGGAATTCGATTTTTTTGATTATTTTGATTTCAATATGATACTTGTATGCTCAGCCAAATTCATATGAAATTGCAAATTTAGCCAATGTCGAGTCATAATGCATGACCCCCGTGCATGGGGAGAATGTAATGCAATGTCTGAACACGCAGAGAAATAAAGGGAAGAAGAGCAAATAAATTCAGAGACAGGGAAGAGCCCTGAGGGCTACGATTATTCATGACGGTCTTCTGGGGGAACTTAAACTAGAGACTGGAGCTGGGAGAGTGCACAAACATGTGAAGAGAGAGAGAAAGAGGAAGGTGTCCAGTCTGTGGTGTGGTTTGAAGGTGTTGTAGAAAAGGGACGAAGGAGACAGAGTTAGAGAACATCCCAGGAACATCAATCCAGTTAAAAGAGAGGAATCTGAAAAGAAAGTGCTGGGAAATGTGGACCTTCACAGCTGTGGTGATAGTGAGCTAGAGGGTGAAGGAAATGGGGGATCCAGAGGTCTGGAAGATGGATGAAGACTTCCGTCAGTGAGAGGAGACACGGAAATCTGGACAATGTCAGCTGAACGGGAGAGACTTATGAATATCAATATTGTTAAACTTGCTGGTTTTCTGGGCACAGGGGATTCCAGGGTTGGGGAGCCCTAAAGGTAGCAGAAGGAGATGTGGACTGGACACACGTGAGTGGGAAGCCTGAGGTTCACTGGCAGACACGGCCATGGGAAAGATCGCAAAAGGACTTGCCATCCTCAGCATCTCATCTGAGGAAACACAAGCAGATCTGATTCCGTATGTGTTCTGTGCATGGGCCCTTAAAGAAGCAAGAGCCGGACACCAGAGAAAACAAAGGTGGCTGAAGCCCTCAGGTTGATGTAGGCTTTGTGGGTCAACATCACAGGGGACAGAAGACTGGAGAAGACCCATGTGTATGCCTGTAATTTAGTCTCCTTGAACATGAAGCATCAATAATGGTGACAAATTTTATAAAAGTCTTGCCTTTGCCAGGCACTGAGAGAAGCACCTCAACTTAATTCTCTTAGAAAATTCCAGCAAGTTTACTAAGACTTTGAGAAGTTAGGCCAGCAAAGATCAGAAAGCCACCAAAGATGGGGCAGCGCAAGCCGTGGTGTGCCTGACCCTAATGCTCTTCTCCTAGACAAGGTGCAATATTACCCCCTGTAGTTTAGAATCTGTAGGATTGAGAATATTATGATAATCATTACATAGTCTATGGGCTTGTGGAGAAATATGGTGAGTTTCTGCTTGTATGGCTGACGCTTACTAGCAAGAAACCTGGAGTTTGGGAGAGGGGGAGCCCATGGCTGCAGAATGGTGTCTAGGAATCCTACAAACAAGAGATTTTAACCAAAGCCATGAAAGTGATAGAAACCGCTGAGAGGAACATATGGAGAAGGAGAGAGGGCCCGCAGAGGAAACAGGAAGTGGGCACAGGGAGGCTCGAGGAAGCAAAGGACTGGCAGAGATGTGGAAGGAGGAGACCACTGTTGAAAAGAAAAGTCAACAATGGTAACTGCAGAAGGGTTATTTAGTTCATTAATAAATAGTTTCCACTGATGTAAAAAGAGGATTCTATCTCTCCTGATCTGTAAATACTTAGAAGGTAAATTTAGAAACCTGAAAGGAATCAGATATTTTAAACACAACTTTCTGTGAGGGAAAAAAATATAGTAGACAATTATGTGATGAGTGGTTAGAAATACCAAGGTGCTCTGTGTAATAGTAGGCTGCACTAAGAGCTTACACTTTACCTTTTTGGGGGGGGCGTGGTGCTGGGGGTTGAACTCAGGGCCTTGTGCTTGCTAGGCAAGTGCTCTACCACTTGAGCTAAATCTCTGGCCTAAGAACATTATAAAAATGTATTTTATAACTAATCTACTTAGGCAAGGGACTTGTAACATATGAGTGACTGTTGCACTAGGCTTCTGTGACTTGGGTGTTTTCTTGCCGAACAAATGAGAAGACTGAAGGACATTATACTGATTTCTTCTTAAATATCTACCCACTAAACTCTCCTCAGCAGCTAGCCTGTGTGCCCCACAGCCTGATGGGGGGTGGTAGTGGTGTAGTTAAAATTTATTAAGAATCCACTGTTTGCCCGAGTTCTCGATTTCCAACAGTGTTCATTTAATCCTCACAACTCTATAAGAAAGAATGTACTAGCCTCGTTTTTAAGAGGAAATGAAGGCTTAGATAGGCGAAGTGACTTTCCCTAGGTGCACAGCTGGTCCAAGGGCTTCAAACCAGGATTCAGACCAGCCACACTGTGCCGAGTGGATCAAAGACAGCGTCCCTGCCATTGAAGCAAGGGCCCCACAGTACGATCTGATCTCCTCTGTATTCAAAGTACTTACTTTCTTCAAATCATCAGCAAAAACAGAAAAAAATAGTATTAAAGCACTATTTTGAAAAGGCTGAGATTCATAATTGGAGGAAACATGTCCTGAATAGAAAAAATGGGTAGAAAGCAAGTCACCCTGAAAAAAAAATCATAAACAGGAAAAGCCTTTTAGGAAGGGAAGCCAGGACTCCAAAATAGGAGCATAGAATGAAGACAGATGGCTGAGGTCTTGCCCCACGGTGTACCCCACACTTGCAGGCAGCGTTCTTTGCTGTCCCTTCCCTGTGGCTCTTCTCCAGATCTGCTTTCCTGCATCTGGTATGGCCCACTCCAGCCACTGATCCACTCTGCCCCGTGCTGACTTTTCTCACACAAAGTGAATCACATGCCCCACTTCTTTAAGCATCCTCAATTGATGCTTTATAATTCCTCTGACATGACAAATGCAGCTTCAAACACTGCCCAGAAGCACCTCCTTCCCTTCTTTTTCATTCTCCACCTACATGGAGAGGATCCCCAGCTTGCTATTACAGGGGCACAGCAAATACTTTCAACTTACCAAGGCTTTAACATTGTATTTCTAATTCTGAAATTTTTTTTATTTCTTGTCTCTTGAATACCTGTTCACCTTTGGATACTGAATACAAATGTATTGCAAGGCTTCCCTGATGATAATCCCTCTCTGAAGCCCTGTGTCTCTGGTCCTCGGACGCTTCCACACACACACTGTGTAGACGTGCATGGTCCCCATTGAACAGCGAGGTCCTCGAAGGAGGAAGACTCTTGTAATCTTTTTTTATTTTAGCTTCTGAGCACATAAGCAGAGTGCTCAGAACAAAGTTGTTTTCCAATGTCTGCATGTTTATGTATTTGAAATAAGGAGAGAATCAACAAGCTTCTGAGAAAGAGTTCTTTCTTAATAGTTACTCTTAAGTCCATGAAGCATTCATGATTATATAGCTTGTGAAGAGCTCTCCAATAGAAGAAACAACTTTGTAAAATTAATCCATAATATTTGTACATATTTATGGAGGACAATAAGATAAACAACCCTTGTTAATGCAGTGATACAAGCTTGGAAATTTAAGTTTTGGAGATTCAGGTTCTTAATCTCTCCAACACAGGTTTTGTGCCCTGTGTCCTTAACTCCCCGAGATATTGTGAAGACAAAAGGTAATAACAGACTTCAGAAGGGATGAGACCTAGTAGGTCAAAATTAACATACTTTAATCTAACTACATTAGATTTTTGTTAACGATTCATTTAGGGTGTATTTTCAATTTTTTTTAAACAATATCAATTTTAAAAGTAATTTGTACATAAAAGACTTAGTTTTGAAAAGCCCAGTCATTAAAAATCCCTGTTAACTAGACCATTACAGCATAGGATCCGAACATGTATCACAGAGGGAGGGAGTATTAGTCTGTTATCTGACCTACATTTACTTCACAGAGATGAGTCATTTATATTTTGGATGGATACATATAAGTTTTAAATATGGTTCGAATAATTCCATTAAGATGGATAAATCGGCTTATGTAAAATGGACTTTTATGATTTCCTTTATAACATTTTTTGAGTGTTGCCAAAGTTTATTTAATTAATTTCTAAATCATACTGAGAACTTTGGCCTCAAATTCTAATGAAACTGCAGACTATTTAAGCATTATGATTTTTAAAAGAGCTTCTGTATGACTCTGGGGCCAAAATAGTATGTAAAAGTTATAGTAAGTCACCATCTTGAAGCTAGTAATATTTGCTTGTTGTATTTCTTCTATATTTAAATTCATTTTATTGCTTCAAATGGTTCTATTTTTATATCTTTGTGTAATTCTCCTTAAGCATATGAAGTGTAATTTGACCCCAGACCTATAAGATCATGTTTTTCCATCATTTCCCAGATGAAAGTTCATTCTGTAAGACTCTCGTAGGGTCTGAAAATGAGGAATTGGAATTCTCATAAACCCATAATTAGTTGGGAACCACTCAAGATGAAGATCTGGGCAAGAAGTGACCCGTGGGGTCTCCAGTGGCCAAAAGGAGGTAACTGCTAATTCTGAGTATGGGGATACCTTAAACATGGTAACTTTGATTATTGTTAAAATGTAATTTTTGCCTTTTTCATTTTATTTTTCTCTCACACCCTCACCCTCTAGCGTCACACAGGATTTGTATAAAATGCTTAACATTCATTGCACTTTTTTTTTTTTTTTTTTTTTTTTTTTTGTGGTGCCGGGGATCGAACTCAGGCCCTTGTGCTCGCAAGGCAAGCACTCTAATCACTGAGCTAAAGCCCCAGCCCCATTCATTGCACTTTTTAAAGTTCATGTGATTCTTTAATTTATGAGACATTTTGTTGTCATTTTATCTGTTACGGGGTCTCAAGATTCTCCATGAATTTCTTTAAAATAAGAAAAGACCAAGAAAAATGGCCACGACCGCTGCTTCCCTTGTCATAATCTTAGGTATTTGACCCTTCTCCATAATGTATTAGAGAAGTGTTCTACCACCCCGAGGTAAAATTTTAATTTCAGCTGAAGTCAAATGAGGAGCTGGGAAGGGACCAAGACTCAGTGCAGGGCACCGTTTTTATTCTGAATCTTCCTCCTCTGTGTAACCCTAACCCTCCTCTGTGTAAACATGAACTCTTCCCTTGAGTTCCTCATCTTCTTATCAAAGTCCTTTGGTGGATTCTTAAAACAGCAGCAGCAGCAACAGCAACAACAACAAGAGAAGAGAATGACCTGGGTGATAAGCATCTACGTTCCTGGTTCCTGGTAGTTTTACAAACTGAGAGATCTCTGCAAGCCCTGACAAACCAACTGAAGAGAAACTGATGAGCAGTGAGATGGGCAACCTCGCTTGGTCATGAAGTTAAAACACTAGCTAGATCTTGACCCAGCGCTGGCGTCTATGCACACAGTTTGTTAGACTGGGCAGGACGTTGGCTTCTTCTCAGTGTGAGAGTACACAATGGCAAAACGGATATATTGATGCATATTTTAGGTAGAATTTAGAGAAGTAAATGAGACAATTCATAAGACAGTTTTTGTTAGCTGTAAGCAGTTAACAAGTGCCTTAAGTTATAAGCTGCAGTCTGAGAGGAATGTTACATCTTGATCTCCAAAACCAGCTTAGGGCTTCGGACTGCAATGTGTGAGGTTCGTGATTTACCTCTCAGCCCGCAGCTTTCTAGTCTTTAAAAGATAATACAGGGTTAGGAATTTAGCTCAGTGGCAGAGAGCTTGCCTTGCAAGTGCAAGGGCCTGAGTTTGATCCCCAGCACACAAAAAAAAGAATACAATTTCTCCATCAACTTTGTGGGCTTTTGCTATCTCAAGGAGTCACTATATCTAAATGTACACTCTAAATTGAAAAGCTCCCTAAAAATAAATAGTACAGTGATGTTGCTTATGATGATGTTATAATGTTTGCCTTTGGTAGCACGTTGGTAACTTTCTGGTATGTGCATAGTAAATATCCCTCAATAAAACTGGTGAAGATCTTATGATATCAAAATATATAAGTAAAGGTCAATCAGAAGATCTCCACACACATTTGTCCTTTAGTAACATTAGAAGGATAACATTGAATAGTAACATTGAATTCACTGCTGAAATTACCTGCAGTTGATATAATTATGCTTCAATATGGTAGTCTAGTAATGTGTATTTTTCTTGAATTATTCTTAATTTAATTTAAAAATTCATTTTTATATGATTTCCCATTTTGTGTCTGTTCTTTGGCTTTTTAAAGACATTCTGAGGTGAACACATTTTTTAAATTGCTATTACTTCGCATAAATAGGCCATTCTTTTATTTCCTACACACAAATTAAATTTTCTTTTAAAATATCCTAAGTGTTCTTAAATAACTCACTGATACTGAAGCTGAAATCTACTCCTAACAATATTTACCTTGTTATCTATCTCAGAACTTTATTTTAAAACAATGAAAATGCCACATGGCTATGTTTGTTATGAACATTTAATAGAATAAATAAGGTCAATTAGTTACATTAAAAAACTAAATAACTCACTGGGAAGAATTAAATTTTATTTATTGTAGTAACAAAGCATGACTTTAAAGAAGCGACAGATTTGAAATCCAGTGAATGTAAGCATTTTTGTATATTCAGTAAAATATAATCTGGGAATTTGTTTCCTCATACATAATAAATCTTTATTTCCTTTACGAAAAAATTATGTGCGTGCTGCTTGACATCACATCCGATTTAATTTGACTCTACAGAGCCCCCCAAATTATTTATTCATTTGTATTTGTAAGCTTCATCCAAGCAATAAGGCACCCCATATGGCGCCCCTCAAGAACCTTGAAATGACAGTGAGACTCTAAACAGAACAGATTAAGTTTGCATTGTGCTTATTTGCAGTCTCTGCCTTTGCCAAAATAGAGAATTTCTTCAATGGAACATTGCTTTATCATACTCAGCAAGCAAAAGATGAATTTGAATTGATAACACTCTGTAGCACGGACCTTATGATAAAATAGATGTTTTTTGTGGAGGTGGTGGGTCAGACATTACAATTTGGTACAATCACATATTACACTTACACAAATTAACAATTTTCTTTTGATCTCTCATCAATATACCCATGATTTGCTTTTTTTTTATTTTATAAAGGTCTAATTTGATTACAGACTCATAAACTAGGTTTATAATTTACTTTCTTATACATTACTATATATAATTACTTCAATAATCACAGGAACAAAGTAGACAGATAATTCTGTTCCTATTTTTCTTGAGTGAACACCAGGACTCAGATACTTACTGACTCGTGCAGGGAGGGTGAACAGTTAGCTAGAATGAGTCTAGGCTTACCCCATGACTTCTGATTCCAAATCCTCCCAAATTCTTTGTTCATTCCATCCTTACAGTTCCCTGTCTGTACTGAGTTCTTTCCCAAATAACAAAAGAGGAAGCAAGAAAAATGGTCTTTATAAAAGAACCCAAATTGGCTCTACCCTCCAGTTTATGTTTTTCTTTTCTCTAAAATGCAAGTTTCAAGAGAGATGCCTCTTCAAGCACTCCATTCCCTCCATTTCCATTTATTCTTCAATTCCCTAACTCAGTTCCACTCTGGGGGTTTCCTAATTGCCAGAGGCTCTCTGCCCTATTTTCCCAGACTCCTCCCCAGCGCGTGACAGCTCATTACACCCTCCCTCCTCACAATTCTGCAGCCTGGCCTCTGGCTCACCACTCCTGTGGGTGCTCCGCAGGTCTGCCCTCGACTCTTCACCTTACCTTTTGCCTCTAGCTGATTCCTTCCTTTTGTATGTCAACACCTACTAGTTATAAATCAATAACTCAGTGATGGAAATAGCTAACTGAAATTCATGAACTCTAAATCTGTCACTAAGATACAGGTGTGCAACTGGATTCTTGGTTCTCAGCGGTGGGCAGCACTGCAGTGTCACAGGGCATGTGCAATGTGTCCTTGGCCTTCAATGTGGCTTCTTCATATAGAACATTTCACACCTCTGGCTCTCCACCACCTCATCCTCTGGGGACATGCCTGCTTGACTTTTAAGGCTCAGTTAGGAGGCACCTTTCTAATAAAAACTTCTGCTGTCACTATGGGATCCTTGGAAATACCTCTCCTTGTTCTTATTATAATTAGTATGTCTTGTTCAGCTGGACTATAAACTTTTAAAGTCAAGTACCATGTGTTATTTAGTGTCTCATCCTCAGCATCTATCAAAGTATCTAGTGCATAGTAAAAATTAAATACTTGTTATATAAGTGCTTTCCTATCTGTATTTCTGGTACTGCAGTATGGAGTCTTTAACAGAATATAAGTAAAAATATGTATTTGGTTAATTGTGCTCTTTCAATAATATCCCCATCCGCAAATAGCCTGTCCTGTCTAAAACAATATACAGACTTCTATTTATTCACAATATAGAGAAGAATCCAGGATTTTGATATTTTTTAAATTGCATTTTCAAAACAAAATTAAGAACTACTAATCAACGTGAATGGATAGTCACTCAATGTAGGAAAAATGTGGTAGGTAATTCAAATGTCACACATGTTGCGATTTCTATTTACATAACACAATTACAATTACAAGTAGAACAAGGGAGGATTTCTCTTTCTGTCATTGCTTAGCATAATCCACATTTGGAAATTTCCTACTTTCTTGGCTGGCTTTTCAAGAGCAGTTTTTGGAAGAAAACAAGTTAAAATACAGACAAAGAATAAATTTAGCCAGCTCTGGTGGTCAGTGAAGACCCACAAATGGAGAAACAATCCTTAGTCTTTCCAACTTCGCGTAAGTTACTTGTGGGATCAATATACATGGTATTTTTTCTTTTTTAAATCCATATTATGTTATTTTTATCCTTTTATGTTTATTTTATTTTATTTTATTTTATTTTTTTTTATTTTTTTTTTTTTTTGGTGGTGCCGGGGATTGAACTCAGGCCCTTGTGCTTGCAAGGCAAGCACTCTAATCACTGAGCTAAATCCCCAGCCCCTATTTTATGTTTATTTTAAAAACATCACTTTTAACTGTAAGTTTGTCATAATTTCCCTTGTATTTTTTTAACCAATTGAGTGCAGTGGGTAATTATCAAGGGAACTCATTTATTCTGCTTAGTGCTCAATTTACTCAAGTCTTCACTGATCTATCCATGGACCTATCAATACATGTATACTTCATGTAGAAGAAACATGAAGGCGCAGTGCAGACTAAAACCTGTCCCCTGTCTCCATCAATAACTGCCTCCTTCATAGTCCATTTTTGATGAGATGACAAAGAATCCTCAGCATACTCTCCACAGCTTTAACTATGGCCATGTGACTTTGATCCAACAGACCCTGAGATGTATTAGAGCTTTGGAATAGCAATGGGTTCAGATGTTGTCTTCAAACTTATATTTACCTCTTTACCACTCAGAGATTGGTGTTAAATGATTTATTTGCTGCTGGTTCTAGTTCGAGTTGGGTGGAAACACTCAGCTGAGCAGACTGCAGCATTGCCCTCTCAAAAGCTCTCTTCTCATCATTTTTTAAAATCATATTTCAGTGGTCATCTCTAAATTATACTCTGTTTGAAAACAGCTTTCATATTTATTTATACATCCTTAGCTGCTGCTGTTGTTCTCTCTTGTCAGAAAAGGGGAATTGGAGCCACAAAGGTTTTAAATTTAACGTATTGAAATTCAAGTTACAAAATATGTTATAAATAGAGAAATTGTTCCTACTGTTTAAGATTAACAGAGCAAATTCCATAAATTATTTGGCATCCCCACCATTCTTGCTAAGGTTATACATGCTTTGCCCAAAGCAGTACGACAAGAATCATTATCTACACATATTATCTGTATTTTTCTGGTGAGCGATACATTTGTATCTTACTTATACAGAATTACTGCTTATCAAAATTGAAGGAAGAATGTAGGTTCTTCGAAAAGTTTTATTGCTTTGGGTGTAAACAATAGATTACCTTATTCAAGCTGCCTAATGAGCATGGTGATTACACATTCATGGGGTGTGTGCCTTGAGGTAACTCTGCAAACAAGACGTTGTCTGGTGGCTCAATAATATCACCCCAAACCACATTCGTTTCTACCTCTTTATTTTTATTCCCTTCAATTTTGCCTTATTCCAGTGGCGGTTACCTTTTGAGAAGTAAAGAGAGTAGTCAGAAATCTCTAGGGTTACATGCTCCTGGTTCATGGTCTGTCACCAGCATTTCCAGCAGTATGCGAGAGGTTCCTTGGACACAAAGACTCAGGTCTCTGCGGACAACTGAACCTTCAACTCCAGGTGTGGATGAGCTGCCTGGGCTGCCCTCACAGCATGCCACCTCTAAGCTGTAAGCACAGCCAGGAAATGAGACAAGTTAGCTCCCAGGGGTGAGGAGGAGTCCAGCAATGGAAACAAGGGAGAACATCAGTCCTACGAGGTGCATGCCTGATGGTGGTGGTAGGAGTTATTCTGTTCGTAATGATCAAATCAGAATGTTGTTTGCAGAGAGAAAACACAAATAGAGAAAGCCAACACTGCAGATGACTGTCTCAATGTTCATTCTTGGATATAATTCAATTTAAAAGCAAAAAGGATTTACTTGGTATTTTCCATGAGTTTTAAAATAAGCTACACTCAAATAGAGCAAGTAGATCCTAAAACAGTATTTCCTTTTACAATCCTTATCTTTTCAACCACCAGAGGACATAATTGCTATGTGAAAAAGAAAGTATTTACTTAAGAGAGCAGAGAATGCCTGACATGTGTCCTGTTTTTTTTTCTCCATTGTAAATGCATTTTTATTGCTAAGTTTAAATAACCCAAATTTTGGAACTCATGCTTATTTTTAGGAGTCGCAAATATCTTCGTGATGAGTGGTGACAGACCTCAATCTGGATGGGGTTTTAAAATGTAATTTGGAAGAGAGTGCCTTCTATTTTGAGGAGCAGAGCCACTTAAAGACAACTTTGTACTTAAAATTTTACTATACAGGGTCTGTTTTCTGTCTGAAGGAGAATATCATCCATTCCTTTGAATTTAGTTGCTATCCAAATTTGTATTTCCACTGTAGAATTTTCCCATGACTCAATGTTACATGATGCAAGGTATCTGCCAGCATCTTAATGACGTTTCCATGAGCTTTGGTCTCTGACTTCTGGGCAGGACTTTTGGGCAGATGTAGATCCTTGGAGGGCCAGTACCTGGTGGAGTGTTTCTCTCAGGCACTGCTGTGTGTCATTCTGAAGTCTTAACTGAAGATTTTGGAGCTATATCCTAGATCTTATCTTTGCTTTGAAGTCTTTTCCTAATTTGAGAATTTTTAAGAGGCAGAGGATGAGAATGATTTGTTTTCAAGCCCATTAAGTTCTGGCTCCTTCATGCGTCCTGTAAAATTATGTTGAAAAGAGAACAATTCTTTTTTTAGCTATACTCCAGTCTCATGTTATTATCATAGTCATTGAGAGAAAGCCAGAAGACACTTTCTAAATTCTGCCCCAAAATCTCCTTCATCAGATTCATCAGGCACTAGGGACAGTTTCTGATCTTCATGTTACGGCAAACAAACTCCATCAATAAAGTACTAGAGCCTTCCTTTCTCTGTACTTACTTTTCAGACTTTCTCAACACTTTTTTGAAAGGCACATGACTTCTAATAATTCCTCTGATGCTACTTTAGCCCATTTGGGCTGCTGTAATAAAATACTATAACTTCTGTTGTAAACCAGAGAGTTTATTTCTCTCAGTCTGGAGGCTAGGAATTCCAAGATCTAGCTAGATTCAAGGTCTGATTGGCACCCTCTTCTTGGTTCATAGATAGCGATTTCTAGCTGTGTCTTCAAATAGCAGAAGAAATGAAGGATAACAAGTCTATATTGATAGGGGCACTGTATTTGTGAACTTTCTTGTCTCTGGGACAATATACTCTATCTACAACTTAAAAGAGGAGAGGTTTAACTGGCTCATGGTATCAGAGGTTTCAGTCCATGGTTGGTTGGATCCAAGATAGAAACATCACAGAATGTTGTGGTAGAGAAGAGCTGCTCACTTCATTGTGGCCAGAAAGCAGAGCAGGAACACAGCGCCAGAGAAGGAAAGGTATCAGATAGTCTATCCAAAATAACATCTCCATGATCCATTCCAACATACACAGAAGTGTGTTTTACTAATCTACGGGGCTCTCAAACCAATCAAGTTGAAAATCCAGCTTCTACCCCTTGTCACATTCTACCCTTTGTCAAAATGACCCCAAACACATCCCCTTAAAACATACCTAATCTCCAAATAAACACAAGGTCATAATTCCTAACATGCTTTAACTACTCCACATACAACCAAAAGCACAACAATTGCCTTCCCAAGTCTCAAGAGTCCCAATGTTGGTCAAAATCCAAGTGAAAGTCTCTGAGAGTCAAAGCAAACTCAACCTCAAACCCCCCAAAATTAAAAAAAAAAATCCTTACATATTCCCAATACGCAATGATATAGGGTAAATATTCCCATTCCAGAAGGAAGGGCTAGAGGGATAGATAAGAAGAGAGCTAAAGTAAGACTGAAACTCATAATGTTACAAACATCATGTAAGTCCCATAGGTTCATGCCCAGTATCTAGGACATGGTGGCATGGTGGGACACAAATACAAAGGGCCCAGGTGACACGCCCCTATGGCCTTGTCAGTGGCCACCAACGTGACCTTTCTCCTGCACAGCCTCTGCTTACTGTCTGCAGCATTCCTCAGCAGACGATTCTCATTCCTGGTATCTTTAGCTTCCTGAAGTCTTCACTGCACCTTTAGACTCTTCCCACAGCTTCACTTCTCTGCTTCTCAAAGGCTCCTTTTCTGGCTCTCCAGGCCTTCCTCTGAAATCAGGTCAAAGCCTCCATAACCCCATAGCTCCTGCATTCAGCATGGCTGAAATACCAGCACCACAATGACACCAACATCTGCCACCAGTTCAAGCAGCAGCCAGGCCCATTTGAGTGCCCAAATAGCTGAGTACAGTGAGGCTAATCCCGGGGAACGAATTCCGTAGGAGGCCCTTCTGGGGATGGGTCCCAGAGGATCTCTTCTCAAATGAAAGGTTTATAATTTTGCCTCCTTGAGCCTGCTGTGAATAAAGACCTGCTGATTCCTGAGACATTCTCAAGGCATCTTCTTTTCCCTGTACAAAGTATTTGCTTCATTTTTAATAGCATCAATCTCTTCAGCAGCCACAAGGCATTTAGCACTAAGTTTATATATGGTTTTTTGACCAAAACTTAAGTTTTTCAGATATCCCTGATCTGCCTTTTGCTCTTGATTCTCATTATAAGTCTTGCTAAAAAACAAACAAACAAACAAACAAACAAAAACAAAAAAAAACCAAAAAGAACAGCCAGCAGTACTCATACCTCAGTCTGAATGTCTTGAAGTTTCCTCCACCAGATCACTTATTCCATAGCCTTTAAGCTCAGGCTTTTGCAAACTCTTAGGACATGGACAAAATATAGACAAATTCTTTGCCCAAATGTAGCACACACGGCACCTAGTCCAATAGTCAGGCTAGTCCTCACCTGAAACATCCTGAGCCTTCCCTTACTGATGCATTTTTATCAGCATTCTGGTCTTCTGAACTTTGACCAGACTCCTCCATCAAGTTCTGCTTATAGAATTCTCATGCTTCTCTAGTCTACATCTCCAAACCTGTCCAAATCCTCCCACAAAGAGTTCCAAAAACTTATGGTTGGCTATAGTTGCAGCAGAGACCCTATTTCTCCCATACCAATTTTATGTATTGGTCAGCTTTCTCCTCACTGGGACAAAAGACCTGGCATCCAAAACTTAAAGGATGAGAGGTTTGATTTGGCTCATGGGTTCAGGGGATTCAGTCCATGGCAGACTAGTGCTAAAGCAGAGCCATCAGGATGGAAGGGGCACAGTGAAGGAAAACTGCTCAGTATGTGCTGAGAAATAGAGCAGGGGAGCAGCATCAAAGAGAAAGGGACAGAGAGCAGATACAATACCTCAGGTCACACCTCCATGATCCACCCAGACACTTCCAAAATTGTGCTTTACTAACTCTCCAAAGACAGTCAAGTTGATAATTAATTGTCTTAGGCATTAATGTCACTCTGAACTCTGCTTTCATGGTCTATCACCTCTCAAAGGCCCCCACCACCAATCACCTATCACCTCGGCATTAAGATTTCAACACGCAGGTTGAGGAGAGGATGGATGTGAACATTTAGACTGTAGCAGGGATGCTTTAGTCTTCAGCCGTCATTCTCCTCACTCAAGCTTCACCTGTCATGTGCTCCAGGTGGAATGTCTACATCTTTTAGGTTTTGTTACTATAACCATTCGCTTCCAGGATTCTGGATGCTGAGAACCTTGGAATGAAAAGACCTTTGCAAACATCCTCTTCCTCTCCCTGTGTCATTCAGCCCAATGAACTTTATACTCTCTAAAATAATTTCCTATATCCTGGAATCTCCAGTCGTGTGCATGTGTGTGTGTGTGTGTGTGTGTGTGTGTGTGTGTGCCTGTGTGTATGTGGGTGGGTGTATTAGGGGTTCTTTCCGAGATTTTTCTATTTCTTCCTTCTTTTCTCACCCTAAGCAGTAAACAGGCTGCCAGAGACACTAGCAATGATCATTAGGGGGATGAATTAGGTTCTGTTTTGTATTCAGCCTAAAATCTAATTCAAATAGAAGCTGACAGTAAATCAACAAGGAAAGTAGACCTGGGACGGTTCTTCTGTGTGAGTGCTGACTCACTTCCTCATCACATTAGAGAGTGTCTCACAGCCAGTATTCTCACTGTAACAGACGGACACGACCATGTGCTAATGGGCTTTTTTGGATGCTGTTTTCTCTAATTGAGCACCATTTTATGGCTGAAGCAGTAGGCGATGTGATACAAGCAAATGTGGACTATTTTATTTTATTGCTAGTTCTTAAATAATGAGAATGAAAAATAATGTATTATTGGGTGAGAGAAGTATTTTTAAAAGGAGGCAGACTGTGATTGTTCCACATCCTGAATCCTAGCACGAAAAAAATTAACAATCAGCTGGATAGTGAGTTACTGCAAAAATGCTATAATAAAGTCACATTTTTCATATAGATTTTTTATTACAGAAAATATGAATAAAATGGTAAAGTTTAACAGTTGATCTTTATGAGGCTCTAAGGCAACTTCCTAAATACCATGAAATTAACATTTAGTGACTGGAAAAAACATATTAACTCAAAAAGTAAATATTAATTAAACTCTATGTGCTAGGCATAGTGGGGCATTGAAACATGTATCTCCCTCAAATATATAAAAACATGTAAAATAATTAAAAGCAGCATCCATTTGTTGACTTTGATATACACATCACTGAGCAAGGCAATATGGTAGCCAGAAAGGATACACCTTTTACTTGATATATTTGATAATTTATTTTGAAAGAACAGTAAGAAGAGTGAAACAAAGCAAAAAATCATCGATGTGTAAAAAAGAGTATTTAAAAACACAAACTATCATGAACCAGGAAGACCGTTATGTTTTTTAAGTGATAAGAGGAAGACTTGAGTGTAGACCGAGGTTTTGAGGAAGATGTGACTTTTAAACAAGCCTTGGAAGAAGAGTAGGTTTACATAGGTGGCGGGGAAGAGAAAGAGATTTCTGGAAAGCGAGAGAATGAAATATGAACATAGATGCCCCAAGAACATACAGCTCTTGGAACCGGACCAGGCTGCTCAGTGGTGCAGGTGACCGCCAGGCTCAGGCCAAGGCCGCTACCGTCTGCACCCTGCAGGGCTCTTCACTGGGCAGCAGGGAGACCCCACTGCCCACCGTGGAGCCCAAACGAACTGCACAGTGCAAAGCCTTTCACAGAGGCATGAGTCTTGTTATAAGGACCTGCTGTCAGGTGCTGAAACGGTGTCTCTTCTCCTCGCATCGTACTGACCTCCTGTGCAGTTTGACTGTGGTGGTGACACGTGTGTCCTCGTTATGGGAGCTGGCTATGCAGGTGCCGCACTTACGCCAGTTACTGCCCTGGAAGGTGCCCGGCTGATGCCTAGAACAGGAGCTGGGTTTGGGTGCAGGCTCCCTGCTACCCCAGCGGCGTCATTTGCAAACACAACCGCACATTCAGCCCAAGGCGGCGAATACCTGCCCCCAACTTGGTAATGAGTGACAGTGGAGGATGATGGACAGGGATGGGGTTTGCATCAGGGTTCAGATGCTAGCATCACTGTATAGACCATGTGGCTGTGGGCAGGTCACAGACGGATGCCAGGCCCCAGAGCACAGGGGGCAAAATCACTTCACACATTTACAATGTTTGTGGAGTGTGTGTCTGTGCGTGTGCATAAGTGTATATCAAATAACTCATGAGACAAGAACACTGAGAGTGCTCTGTCATGTCCCATAAGTGAGAACTGTGTTTTCTTTATCAGCTGGCTGTCTCGTCACATTTTAGATATATTATTAAAAATGTACTTTAGCCTATTCACACTGTGTGATCTACAGACACTTCAATACCATTCTTAGGGCTCTTTTTATTTCTTGGTTTTTTTTTTTTTTCTTTCTTTTTTGGTTTTTTTGAGACAGGGTCTCACTGTGTAGTTCAGAGTGGCTTGGAACTCACTATGTAGCCCAGGCTGGCCTTGAACTCGTGGCAGTCTTCCTGCTTCAGCCTCCCAAGTGCTGAGATTACAGATGTGTGCCACCACACCTGGCTGCTGATGTTTTTGGATGGACTATCTTGCCTCATGTTTTGTGGGAGTATTTGAAGATACACTGTAGCTTCTACAGCTGCAGATGAGAAATAATCTGAATACTGAAAAAGTTTGAATTCTTATTCTTATTATATTTATGTCTTATTTAGAGGATGAGCTGAAAAAATACTCTCAAAGTAATTTCTGCACTTTTTGGTCAGGCGCTCCATTAAGAGTGCGCCACCATACCCAGCTTAGTGCTCTTTATTATTAAAACCTAATAAGAATTTAAGAGAAAATCCAAGAACCAGGTAATAATTGAGATGGATAGGTGGATAGACAGACAGATCAATAGGTAGGTAGGTAGACAGAGCTAGATAGATCATTATGGGAAATCTCAAGGCAAATTCTCCCAAGTCTATTTTACTCTCTACAAGTCTCTTTTACATGAAAAGACAGAATTCCATGAGATTTTCAGAAATAGTTTATAAACTGTTCTCACAGAGTTTTACTATTTTACAAAAATGCTGCCCTACTTTGGCATATTGCCAGCAACTATTAGGTAAGTGAGGAAACTTTAATTTCTTCTTTCTTCTTTTCTTTATTTCCTCTTTCTTTCTTTCTTTCTTTCTTTCTTTCTTTCTTTCTTTCTTTCTTTCTTTCTTTCTTTCTTTCTTTCTTTCTAACTAATCTTACTCTGATAGGTTTTTTTCCCCCTTAGTTTTCCCAGAAACAAACAGAAAACCTTCTCTCTTTGAATCTTAATTCCATGGAGCAGCCAATTCAACCCGTATGCAATTATACTAAAATGTCTTATTTCAGAAGAGCTGAACCCGGCAATTGCTGTAATCATAAGCTGTCCCCAAAATAGTTTCTAAGAGAAGCTGCCCTTCTGGGACTGGGCCTCTGGTCGCGGTCACCAGCATACAGCTGACAGGGCAGAGCGCCTGCTCCATCGGCGCACATGCGTGTCGCCCACAGTGTGTCCGCTTTCACTTCCTTCTTTTTTCCTGTGGCTGTTTGTTCCCCGCGTAAGGATTGTACGATGACTTTTCCAGTACAGATTCTGGACACTTCCGTGATCAGAGCTGTGTGTGACATTGTCTTCTCTTTTCTGTGTCAGGACATAGTGGAATGAATATATCTTTAACACGAAAGCATTTACATTTTTACCACCACGTATAAAAGCATGAACGCCTACAACTCAGGAGTCTGCCGTTCATAATAGGGCACATAGCTATAACTAAAAACCAAGCCCAGAGGATGAATTAACACAGTGACAAAAAAATAAAGTGCAGATTTTTAGACTCTTAAGTAGTTGCTTTTGAAGTCCCACGGCAGCCCATTAATGGGTATGTTTACGTTTATGAAGACATAGCAGATGGCTGGGAACAAGCATTATCCACTGAACTTTAAAAACATTCTGGAAATCGTAGGAAGTTAATGTTTCTCCTAACCATTGCATGTCCTTTTCTTCATCTCTTACAGACTCTGTTGACTCACTACCACTATTGGCTTCTACGTGCTTAGCTAGCTTATGTCTGTTCTCCTCTAAAGTTATTTTGGTAACTTAATCTGTTGAAAGTAGGCCCAGTGCTCCACAGGTCAGTGGACAATGGGCTGGCCAAATGATCCCTGGGTATCTCGGGAGAAGACCTCACTGTCTGCATCTGTGGGACTCCAGGAAGAGCCCCTAGAGGGAAGAGCTAGGAATGTGCAGAGAGAAAGATGGAGTATTAGCCTCAGTCCTCCATTGCCGTGAATAATGATCCTATGAAACGTTGTCTCTCGAGGCCAATATGTGTCGTAGACTGTGTCCCGGGGGAGTCAGAGAGATCTCCCTGTGGCCACAATGAATCAGAGGATAAAAAGTCAGGCATAGGCTAGTGGTGCCCAAAGGGTAGTCAATGGGCATAAAAAGTAGATCAATTAGGAAGAGACCCAACAGAGCCTGCAGAAATATCAATATTGCAAAGGCATTTCCACTGGATGTCACCAAACTATGGCCATGACTTTGGAGAGTTTATCTCTTCCTCTCCAAGAGTCCCAACAACCCTGGGACCAGGTAGTCAACCAGAGCGCTAGTCCCAGTGTAGCAATTGAAGTTCTCCCGCGAACAGAGAACTCAAAGGAAATCTCAACATGGCCAGATTTACAGAATTTCGAGTTTGCAGACCAAGTACACATTCTTTTTTAAACCTAAATTTAACATACAACCCATTCCTACATTTATTCCATGAATATGCATTCAGCCCCAGCATGAGCCGGACACAACTCCGGAAAACAGAGCTGAAAATCACTGAGAGCTGGAGTCTGGCGAGAACTCACCCACAAGGATGGAGCATTGGGATTCAGGGAGGCTGCTCGCATTTCCCTAAAGTTTTCAGCTGCTAGGTGCTTAGTAGCTGAACCAGGATTCGAACCCGTAATTTAAGACTGTTTCTCCCATCAAGCTAAAATACAAATAGAATTGGATCTGCATTGCCAAACTGAACATGTGAAACAAAACAACACACACATGTAATTTCTGAATAATGCCTTTTACATTATAGCACTATGTTGTTTTCTTTTAAAATATTTGATTCCAGGATTATTTCCAGATATCTTCATACACAGAATATAAACCCTTCAGGATTCCAGAAAACATAGATTATAAAGCTTTGATAGAAGCCCCCTGATTGGAATACCCCTGGATGTTTTTTTATCAGCACTTTTCACGATTATGGATTCTGTCTCATAGAAAGCCAATTCAGGATACTATACCAAAAGATGCCACAGAAGAATCAAGTAATTCTTAAAGGAGATGAAACTTTTTGAATTTCCTAAAATCCTAAAATTAAAAAAAAAAAAACTTTTTAAAATCCAGTCAGTTAAAATCCAGTCAGTTAAAACTTTTTACCAGTCTGAAAAGTTAACTTTTCAGAAAGTAGTTTGTTGCGTGTTTCAGCGCATCTCATGTGCAGTTTTGAGGGGGGCTCATGACCTTGTATGAAACTGCTAGGCTGTTTTGGGTGAGAAACTCCATTTGACCTTTTCACCCTTCTGCCCTGGAGAAGCAGACAATGACCACCCTGGGGCCGCTGCACTGAGCCCCCTGCCAGGTCCTGGTGTCTCTCCAGAGGGCTGCAGTTGGTGGCACTGGTCGCCAGTGGTCGCCAGTGAGTCCCACAGCCAGGAAAGTTCAGAGGCTCAGAACTCACGGACCAGACAGACACAGGAGAAATGGAGACTCCGTGGGGCCCATTCCATCCACACATCAACACGGCACCCAAGCAAGGAGAAACCAGGTAAGAAACTGGCAAGAGGAAGACAGGGTCAGATGACAGAGGGACGTGATGCTAAGTGAAACTGCAGTTTTTGCTGAGAGCCTTGGGGATTATTGAAGTATTATAAACTGGGGAAATATCATGTTCTTTCTTGCTTTCCTCTTTGCCTACTGTCAGAAGGGTGAATTTGAGCAAAAGTGGCCCAGAGGCCATCACAACACTGACAATGTGACTTTGTGAAGCACAGCAGGCGGGGCGGGGATGTCATAAAAGCCCCAATCTCTAGTTGTACTGTTGTACTGAAGAGCAGAGGCACAGCTCTGATTTATTGATCAATTGACCTATTAGATATTAGATAATTAGTTAGAAGGAAGAAGCTGGATTGATTTGCAAATGCTTGCCTTAAATAGCTGGATAGTGAGAGGGTCATACCAACAAAGGGATTCTAAGGAATAAACAATTCAGGAGAAAATGGGTTGAGTCCAAGATGAACAGGTGTACTGTGTACCTGTGAGGTCCTATAGCCTGTGTAGCGACCTTTTAGATCCATCGCTTCATAGCTTACCAATAAATAGGAGCTGAAACATAAATAAAATGATAAAATTACAACCTGCAGGCAGGCCATGCCTCACAAAGAGATGGCCAGGGCCTTGCAAGGCAGCATCTCGCTGGTCTTCTGTCACAGCCCTATGCCTGGTCCTCAACCACACAGATGAACAGAGGCAATTTTTCCTGGATCCCAGAAGTGATGGGATCAAAGAATATTGATTCTCAGTAATAAGGCTTTAAGGAAACCTGTGTACAAAATAGCAATGTGAACATATAAAGTTGAAAGACATGATTAAATACAGTAAGTGCTCATCAGTCTGCCTTTTTCGTTTCTCCCTCTTTTCAGGCTCCAGGGGAAGACAGGCAATGTAGGAAGATTGTTGGAAAGTACAGGATAAGACTGCAGGTAATTCCATGAAGTGAGAATATGTCCCACAGTGAAAAGATTCAGTCTACTGTTGCTCATCTATCAAAAATACACCAAATAAGAATAAGGATGTGTAGCACCAGTAGCTCTTACTCATAGCTGGTGAGAATCCTAAGTGGTGTTGTCACTTTGGAAGACTGTTGGACGGTTTCTTACAGGATTAAATATACCCTTACCATATAATCCAACAGTCATTCTTGTCAAGTGGGCAAAGGAGTTAGAAATGTATATCCACATTAGAACCAACACATGGATGTTTATAGCAGCTTTACTCATAAATACCAAATGTGGAAGCAATCAAGATGTTCTTCAGTAGGTGAGAGGATAAATAAAACATGATCCATCCAGACAATGAAATACTATTCTATCCAGTGTGAAAAAGAATGAGTTATCAAACCACATAAAGATATAGAGGAAACTTGAATGCATACTGTTAAGTAAATCAAGCCAATCTGAAAAGCTATGTAGCATATTACTTTATGCATAAGACAGTCTGAAAACAGCAAAAAGAATGGAGAAAATAGAAATATCTTTGTTTCTCTGGGATTGGGAAGAGGAAGGAATGAGTGTTTGGAGCACAGAGAATATTAAGGGAAGTATAATTACTCTGCATGATAATCTAATGGGCATATCAGTGTACATTTGTCCAGACCACTGGAATGCACACTAAGAGTGAACCCTAAATTCAGTGATAGTCTTTGAATGATAAAGATCTATCAATATAGGATTATCATCTGTACCAAATGTACCATTCTAGTTGAGGATGTTGATAAAGGGTGTGACTGTACATACGTGGAAGTGAGAGTATATGGTAAATCTCAGTAATTCTTTCTCAGTTTTGTTGTGAACCTTAAACTATTTCTAAAAAAGTTCACAGACTAAAAACAAAAGTATTATTCTACTTTTTACTGTAACTAGATTTTCTTATTATATTGTATACCATCATGTTTGATGCAACAAGTAGTTGCTTTCAGGTCACTTAGGCAACTTCAGTAATTTGTAACATATTTTTTTGAATTTTATTTTAATGGTATATTTTAGATGTACATAGTGATAACATTCATCATAGGGGATTTGTACCTGTACATGACGTATCTTGTTCCTTTTTTCCCATTCCCCTCCCCTCACCCCTCCTCCCTCCCTATTTACAAAAGCTTTGTTTCCATTTTTTCCTTCCATTTCTTATTTCTCATCTCCTCTGTTCCTTTCCCCCTCCCTTGTTCCCTTTCCCATTTGGACATTTCCTTCCCTTTCCCAATATAATACATTTTAGTCTTTATTTACACTTTCAGTTTCTCACACTAGAGAAACTATGCGGTATTTAAACATGTGTGTCCGATTTATTTCACTTAAGAGTATGGTCTCAAGATGCATCCATTTACCCAGGAATATCTCAAGCTTATCATTCTTTATGGCAGAGTAGTACTCCACTGTATAAAAAAAACCACATTTTCTTTATCCATTCTGCTGTTGATGGGCATTTGGGCTGTTTCCAAGATTTAGCTATTACAAACTGTGCTGCTATAAACATGAGTGTGCATATATCGCTGCAGTATGATGCTTTTAATTCTTTTGGGAAGATACCAAGAAGTGGAATAGCTGGGTCAAATGGAATCTCTAGTCCTAGTTCCCTGAGGAATCTCCACGCTGATTTCCATAGCGGTTGCACCAGTCTACATTCCCACCAACAGTGGAGAAGGGTTCCCTTTTCTCCACAGCCCCTCCAGCATTTGTTGTTGGCTGATTTGTTGATAATTGCCATTCTTTCTGAAGTGAGGTGGACTCTCAGGGTTGTTTTAATTTGCATCTTTCGAATGACCAGTGATGTTGAACATTTTTTTCATATGTCTATCTGCTGTTTCTACCTCTTCATCTGAGACGTGTCTATTCATTTCTGCTGCCCACTTTTGGATTGGGTCTTTAAATTTGGGGGGGTCTGATTTTTTGAGTTCTTTATATATGCAAGATGTTAGTCCTTTGTCAGAGGAATAGCTGGCAAAATTTTTTCCCACTCTGTGGGGTGTCTCTTTGCTCTGTTGGTAGTTTCTTTGTAACGTGTTTTAAGGCTTAGTAGTCTAAACCAACTACTCTTATTCCTCAGGTCACATGTAAGTTCACAAGAAGCTTGTCCATTATTGTAGGTGATTGCTACATTTTTCATCTTTGTTATCTTGCTTGCAAATCATGGCACAAACTGCTAACCAATATTTGATAAATAGGTGAAAAATAATAAGATGTTCCCAGATTTAAGTGATCTCTTATACATTTCTAAAAGTTGGCAGATTCTCCAGTTGCCGCAGCCGTCCTCTTCTTAACCCCGAAGGAAGAGACTCTGATTTTGTCTAGATGAAACATAAGTGATTTGGGTGTTAAGGGTGTGACACCTGACTGTTCCTATACACTTTTCTTTCCTTCCCTACATCACAGTCAGCCATTTTATCATCAAAGCGTTCCAGGCATTGGAGAATCTAATACATAGTCTGAGATGGTGTTTCCCAACCAGAACACTCTAAAACCAGGG
>PVJO010005525.1:0-94605 GCA_004026905.1 Hystrix cristata
ACATCCCTAGTTACATAACTTCCTCCAACTAGGCCCCACTTCTTAACCATTCCACCACCTCCCAACATTGTCATGGGCTGGGAACCAAGCCTTTAACATATGAACCTTTTGGGGGACATTTCAGGTCCAAACGATAGCAGCAAGGCAGCCACAAACACCTCAGGGATCTGTTTTATGGTTGTTAGATTTAAATAAATGTAACCTTCCAGAGTGGGCAGATGCAGAGAGACAGAATACAGATTGACTCATGGTTTTTGGAGATTATGGAGAGTTGGGGTGGTGGGTAGTGACCGCTTTGTGAGCACAGGTTTTTCTTTCGGGGTGACAAAGATGTTCTGGCACTAGATAGTGGTGACGATTGCATAATATTGTGATTGTATTAAATGCCACTGAACTGTACACTTTCAAATTGTTAAAATTTTAAATTTCTTTATGTGTATTTCATGATAAAAAAAAAATGTAACCTTATTAGAGAAGAGTAGTTTTAATTATAGAAAATGTGTGGGCATACAATAAGCAAGTAAATGCCAGCCATCCCGCTACCCACACAGAAACAGTGTGGCCGTGTGGGTGGCCATCCTCCCAGCCGCGCCTGTCTTTGTGTAATTACGTCTCTGTTTAGTGAAGACTTCGCATGGCAAGTAACAGAAAATAAAAACCCTGGTATGTTTGGGTCAGAAATGCAGCTGGAAAACAGCAAAGGACTGAGGCCTCCCAGAGTGGAAATGCCACAGACAGGTCAGGAAGTATTTGGATTCTGGATCTCTCCTTGCTGGGTTTCAATGGTGGGGTTTCATCCTGTCTCTCTGGATTGTCTTTCTTCACTTCTCCATCCATACACAGATCGCGGCAGCCCCACACCTCTTCACGTACCTGCTGACATCCCACTGCCATAGAGAGGAGCAGCTCTCTCAGATGCTATTCCACATTCTGCTCATGATTTAGCCAGCTCTAGCCAGGGAGTAGTGCCAGGCAATAGAGGAATTCATTCAGATCACTTTCCTTGAAAAATTTTGACACAGCTTCAAAGATAAAGTTAGTTGTTTTCCAAGTCACAAAGAAAATCATAATGGTGGCTGGGCATAGTGGTGTGCACCTGTAATCCCAGCATTTGGGAGGCTGAGGCAGGAGGGTCACTGCAAGTTTAGGGCTGCCCTGGGCTACATAGTGAGTTCAAGGCTAGCCTTAATTAGAGTGAGACCTTGTCTCAAAAAAACCTTAAAAAAAAAAAGGAAAGAAAAGAAAAGAAAATTATAATGGCAATGACAGCTTATTCTAGAGGACCTTTAATAACATAATTTACATGTATAGTAAACAACAATTTTCTGTATAGTAGATATTTCATAATGCGTCACCAAGGGAGATGTGATTTTATTTTTCTCTTTACTTATTTCTTTTCAAAGTTGATGTATGGTACGTTAGATAAGACAAAGTAGTGCTAAAAATGTTTCCTGAGTCTCTTGACTTGGTGGAACTTTCATAGGCAAAGCTCTTGGAAAATATTTTGGGGAAGGCACTTTGGGATGAAGAATGGATCTGATTGAGTTGCACAAGTTTTCCTGTTGTCAGAGTTAAAAATCTCATTGGATTATGGGAAACCCTTCACTTTACATTTGTCTTTTTTTTGTGTGTGTGGGTTCTGAGGATCGAACTCAGGGCCTTGTGCTTGCTAGGCAAGTGCCCTAGCACTGAGCCAAATCCCCAGGCCCACATTTCTGTCTTTGTAAGAGGATTCTTTGGCACTCAGGTTTGAGTCTGCTGCCAAGTAGAACAAAGAGAAAATTACTTTGGAGAATTACTAAGGTAAAATAGCAATCATTGTATTAATCTCTAAATAAGTGATCAAGCATTTTATACCACTTTTATGAATATCCATTTGCAAAGTCATTTTATCTGCATTTTCAGCTGTGAAGACAAATCACTGAGGATTTATAATATGTGCAGTGCCCCATATTTAGGAGGATAGGAAATTTTGTAGCAATCAAGCAACTTCAAATGGTCAAGGTGAAAAAGAAACCTTAGATTTTAACTTAGCTTGAAATTTCACACTTTAAAAAGGGGTGTTGATCAATCCCCAGCACCAAAAAAAATAAATAAATAAAATAAAATAAAAAGGGGTGTTGAGGGGTTGGGGATTTAGCTCAGTGGTTAGAGTGCTTGCCTCACAAACATAAGGCCCTGAGTTTGAGCCCCAGCACCAAAAAAAAAAAGGGGGGGGTTGAGGTACATATCTTTATCGAAAGGGGCTTACGTCTTCAACAGTCAAAAAGACTGCTGTAGTAATACAGTAAGGTCTCAAAATGGGTTTTAATGTTCTTCAGAGTTAGTACACATTATGAGCTGTTGATTACGTATAACTAGGGCAGGCCAAAGCCATCAGCAATATGATCCACATGCTTCATATAGCTTCTTAGTTTCCTGGAAAAGGAGCCAGACAAGCAAAGATCTTGCCTGACCTCAGCTGTTTCTGGAATCACCCTCAGCCCAGCTCAAACATTCCTGGCATAGCTTCCATTCCGCGTGGCAGAGAGAAAGTGGAGTTGCCAGGTTACTGTTGATGAAGGGTAATTTTTAGAAGCATTAAGTCAGTGTCCTGCAGTCTGGGTGATTCATCTCACACTCTGGAGCAGGGTATGAATGTTAAACCGTAACCACTGGTTGGTGATTAACCCGCTGGCTCTGGCTCATCTCCTAATTAGAGTGCCTTTGATACAGTACTTTTTTCTTTTACCACCTTTCTAGAATCAAAAAGATGGATCGTATTTCCCCTCCAACTGATTCATAAGAATAATGGCACAGTATTTGCATTAAATTATAAAAACCAAATGTTTACATTAAGGAAAATTATAACTGAACTTCCAGCTTTCCAGATGGACTATTTGAAGGAATCCAACCGTGGCCATCCTGATCAGACACCCCTCTAAACTGCTTCTTCTAGCACAGCTGCACCTGGGGACTCAACATCAACCAGTCCTGCCACATGGATCTTAGCCACTACTCCCTGCACTTTCCCAAGCCTTTCCCTTGGGCAACCATTATGGCTTGTGCTCTTTCAAGTCTTATTCTTGTAGTCCCTTTCACTGACCTCCAGCCTCCCCATGACCCTACAAAAGACCCCATAGCTTGTAGGAGAGCAGCCAGGGTCTGGTCTCTAGCGCCAGAGTGGTCCCTCTCAGGTTTCTTCTGAAATAAACCTGTCCTGGGAGCTTGTACCACAGTTTATTTTCTTCTTTTCCTTTTCCCCAGCACTATTAAAATATCAAATTGGAGTTGTGAGTTTTGGAATTTGAGAAATGGCACCCAGAAATGTGTGGGGAACCCATTTTTCATCATTGTCCTCTTTTTGCTTGGGAAACTGATACAATCCAAAAGCTGTTTTTAGAGACTTCTGAAGGATTTGTTTATTGAGTTATGGGATGTTGGACAAACCTCAAGTTTTTTCATTTGGACAGTGGGGATAATATCTAACCCCTCAAATTGTTGAGTAGAATGGGAGTGAAACGTCCCAGCACCTTATTGTACATCAGTAGATAGGATTTCAGTAGGCCTCGGAGAAATGCAGGCTACCCTTTATTTATTTCTTGAGAAGATACTTTGTTTCGGCCAACTTTTAAAAGATACATAGCATTACACGTTGTATCTTTTGAAATCTTTTCACTTCTAGCCCCCAGCTGCTTGATTTCCGTCCACAAAGTCAACCATACATCAGTTTGTGTATCTTGCCAGATATATTTTGTGTATCTAAAAGCGAAGATGTATATTTAGATGGTCCCCACTCTAAAAATAAAGGGAGAATTTACTCGTTTTACCTTAAAATTTTTTTTTTGAAATGTGTCTTGCAATTTGTTCATTTCAGTACACAAAGAGTTTCCTTCACTTTGAAGCAATTGTGGTTTAATTTAGGCGTAGCTGCCTGTGCGAGAGGCACGGCTGCGTGTTCAGCTCAGTTACCGATGATTATTATGCAGATATGTCCTAGTTTAATGACCAATTGTAGCCCTCCACAACTAGACACTCGTCCATTCATTCAGCAGATGTTCACTGAGCTCCTGCCCTGAGTCAGGGATCACAACGAAGGACAGACGCGTCCCTAAGCGCGGCCCTGCCCGCCCGCCCCTCGCGGACTGCCACCTCCGTCCTTAACCGGGAGGAGACCCAGGACGCCCGCGGGGAGGGCTGGCTCAGAGGGAGCTGGCGCTGCTAAGTCCCGACGATCCGCAGCTGGGCACACGAACCCAAATCAAGAAACGACAGCACGGGCAGCATGGCGTGGCGGCGCGCGCCTGTAATCCCAGCCCTCTGGGAGGCAGAGGCAGGAGATGCGCAGATTCGAGGCCAGCCTGGGCGCCTTAGTGACTTAGCGAGACCCTGTTTCAAAGTAAAAAATAAAAAAGGGTTCAGTGTGAAGGCCCTGGGTTCAACCCCCAGTACCCGCCTCAACCCCCAAAAGAGGAACAACTAGGAATCCACGCAGAAGAACCGAGGCCTGGAGAGCCCAAGGGGCGGGAGCAGAGGGCGGGCCGGAAGACCCGGCCCTTTAAACTGGCGGCGGCGGGAACTGCAGCCCAACAGCCCCGGGCGGGGACGAACGCGGCGCGCGCCACCGCTGACCAACCACTGCCCTCGGCCCCGCCCCCTCACCAGGCCTCTCCAATCAGCAGCTCCGTCGTGCAGGACCGGAGGGACCCGGCCTCCGGCGGGTGGGTCCCTGTGAACTCAGACGCTCGCGCGCTCTCCAGGAGTTTCGAACGCAGTTGGTCCTCGAGGCAGAAAAAAATACTGGCGTGGTGGCCAATGGCGTGGCAGTAAGGACCCGCGCGCCGACCCAGCCACGCCCCACCCGCTTAGAGCGCAACCTGGGCCCGGCCATTGGTCCGCGCGACCTGTCACTCGTCGCAGCCGCCAGCCCGCAGGGACCTCAAGACGGCTGGCCCCGCCCAGGCGCGAAATGTAACGCGGGAAAAGCGGAGCAGGCACCGCGGCAGCAGGTTGTTATTTTCGGGGCTCGGCACCGCAGCCCGCGTCGGGGTGTAAGGAGAGCGGAGAGCGAGGGCGGGCCGGCAGGGGCGAGGGCGCCCGCCATGAGCAGGCGGGACTGATCCGGCCCTCGGAGCAGCGCGGGCGGGCAGGCGGGCGCGGGGCCGGGGCCGGGGGCCGCGGACGGCCGGCAATGATCCGGGGCGCGGGTGCGCCCATGGCGGACGCCCCGCCGCTGCCCGGGGTCTTCCGCCACGACTCCCCGAAGCGGGTGCTGGTATCGGTCATCAGGACCACCCCGGCCACGCCTCCGTGCGGGGGTGGCGCGGGGGAGCCTGAGCCGCCGCCGCCGCCGCTCGCGCCCACCAGCCCTGGCTTCAGCGACTTCATGGTGTACCCGTGGCGCTGGGGCGAGAATGCGCACAACGTGACGCTCAGCCCCGGGGCCGCGGGCGCCGCCTCGGCCGTCCCGCCTGCAGCCGCCGTCGCCGCCGCGCACTCGGGGCTCCGGGGCGCGCCTCCGGCCTCCGCCGCGGGGGGCGAGGACGAGGAGGAGGCGAGCAGCCCTGACGGTGGCCCCCTCAAGGTGAGCGCGGGCGGGCGGGCGCGGGGGCGTTAACGGCGCGGACCGGACGAGGCGGGGGCGGGGCCGGGGCGGGCGGCGGCTGACAGGAGTGGCGTCACTGTCGCGCGCCAAAATCGGCTGGCGCGGCGTCACGTGACCGGCTGGGCAGGTGCCCTAGACCCCGCGCGACGCGGCTTTTGCAGTCTGCGGGGAGGAGGCGGCGAGGGCACCGGTGCCCGGGAAGCGGAGGCAGCGCTCTGTCCCGGCTAGACGCCTTGCAGGGGCAGCCAGAGAGCAGCAGGGACTCGGGCATCTTCCCCAGCGAAAGTTGAACACTTGCTGCCTCGCTTTCCACCATCCTAGTACGTAGTAAGTGCTGAGAGCACACAGGGCAACAGGACACTTGTAGAGCCGGGGAGGACGTGACCCCCTGGGTCAAACCTACATTTTACGAGCCAGGCAGCCGAAGCTTAGAGGGATTGGTGATGTGACCGCCTCAAGATGACACAGCTAGGTGGTAGAGAGCTAGGGGCTATTGGGCCAAGGTTTCGTGGCCTCTCGCGCTGCTACAAGTGCTCAGGACCCCTTCTGTGGGCCAGGATTTTCCGCTTGAATACCTTACACTCTTAAATGCTTAGTAAAGCTGCTCCATAAATATTGTGATGAATAAATGGTGCAAGTATAAGCTTAATATCCCAGGTCTATTTCTTAAGTGGCTATATAAGAAACAGTTTGTTAAAGATAGAAGTGGTAAGTCCTGTAGTGGATAAATATGGCAAATACTGTATAAATTGAGACAAGTTTGGTCATCATTTTCCAAGCAGTAGCAAGGATTGTTTGGGCTTTGAGGAAATGGATACATTTTGTTCCTAGTGGCAGTTATTAAAGATATCGGCTTTAACGTTATATTAAGGCTATAAAATCATACACTTTGACATACTTTAAGTCTTGAAACTGCACCTTAGTAAAAATGTGGAAGAGCAGTAGAGATGTTTACGGTGAGTATTAGTGATGGGTAGCCTCATCCACCTTAGGTACTTTTAGGTATCCAGATGTTTTTCTTGTTAATATATTTGCTTGTTTTGGTCCTTTATCAAAAAATATATAATGAAGCAATATAAAAGTGTACATCTGCTTGACGTGGTGGTCCACACCTATGATCCCAGCACTCGGGAGGCTGAGCCAGGAGGATCACTGTGAGTTTGAGGCTACCCTGGAGTACAATAGTGAAACCCTCTATCGGAAAAAAAAAAAAAAGTACATCCACAAATACTTTGTGGAAGATTTTAATTTGATTTCTTAATTATAAATTAACTTGGATTATTCAAGAACATTAATAATAATATAGATATATGAAGTCTCCATGTATATGTATATTTTTTTTAACTTGTAACAGGCATCACAGAAACTTTCAATAAAAGTTGCTAACAGTGTGTGAGTTTGAGTTTTATTATGATCTACATTGTCTACGTCTTTTCATGAGTAAAATACACCAGAAGTTTTGAAGAACATGTAGAAGTGAAGGGGCGGTTTTAGAGGTCTTCTTTCCCTTCTCACAGTCTTTCATGTTACATCTTTCATAAATTATTTGGTAAACTGATTTTATTTAGTTTGTCCTTTTATTGATGAAGTAATCTAAATACAGCACCAAAAATTCATTCAGCTTCCCCATCTTGAGAGAAAGAGGTCTGAAATGTACTGTTGCTTAAGAAAGTTACCTTGTTTGACTGTGGTCCATACGCTGGACTAAAGATGGGGAGTCCTGGTCCCTTTTACTTTGTTTTGCTTTTCTAAAGTACATACAGTAATTTCTCTCCACATGCATCATATGGGAGTCGTGGCCACTTTTGGAGAAGATGACAGGTTTGTAATACAGCCAGTGCTAGTAACATATTCCCTCCACCCCTTCAGTAAGCCGCTTAGTGGCACCGACAGCTGTGAGCTCTCAGGAGGTGTTACCATCTGAGCCCTGCGCATCCCATGTCTGCTTTCTCTTGCTCTTTCCTTTGTTCCTGCTCAACACTGTCTCCCCTGCCTGGGAGAACATCCATCATCTGCCAATTTATTTTAGCCCCTAATCACGAGATTGCTTATCACTACTGGTGTATAACGATGTGCAGTGTTAATCTTCTGGACTGTAGAATTGTGGGATGGAGGAGGGCGGGTGTAATTCCTGTGCTATAGACCACTCCATTGCCCACACTCCCAGGCTGTGCTCCTGAGCCCCTGTTCAGACTGCATCCCACATCTCTACTGTGGGACCTGAAGGGGCCTGGCTTCTCAGGACCTGTGCTGCCTGTCTCGTGTGCCCTTTCTACACTCGGATGCCCAGACTGCATGCTGTGTTAAACCTGATAGCATGTTAGTGGAGTAGCCTCTATTGATTGTCTGGCACAAAGTAAGCACTTCATAGTGTCAGCAGCAAACTGCTAGACTGTGTTGAGCATTTAAATTGTTTAATCTGTTTAATCCTGTTCACCTGCAAGGAAGGAGAAACTAGAGAAGAGTCCCCAAGATTAAGATTATTTGGTAGATTGGTGGAACTGATGAGAGCCTTCCTGAGGCTGCTCTCTTTTAATCCCTGCACCATACTGCTCATGGGTATGTCATATATGAATGGACTTTTTAGGGGTTTGTGTTTTTAACATTAACCTAATGTAAGTAGACGTGTGAAATTCATACAGCTTGTGTCCTAGTTATATCTCAGTTGAGAAGCTTTAATGGATTGGATTTAAGACTTGGGAAGTTGTGACTTGGTCAAGGTGTGAGAAGTAGAACAGGAAGCAGATTGTGAGGGTCCTAGAAATTTAGGTCTAAATCTGACTTCAGAAAGGAAAATAGGATCAGTTAAATTTTCTCATCAAGGTACACCTACCTCCCTCGAAGACCTCTTTTTCTTTTCCTGCTAGCTTGTGTTATGCCCTATTATTTGAACTTGACTTATAAAACTGTGCTGAGCACTTGTAGGTTTTTTAGTCACCACATGACTGAACACTTTGAAAATCACTAAAAGATGCACAAGTTTTTGGCAGTGTAATCATTTAGCTTCTTAGAATTTCATGCTAGCATTTGTGAATCATTGACTGTCTTTACAAGATTTGTCCCTTAGGCTACAGGTGCACTCGGCTGCTGAGAAGTTCACATTGTAATTGTCAAAATGTGCCCAAAAGCATGGTTTTCTTACTGTTAAGGTCAAAATGGAAATGGTCCTCTTTAAGTAGTATTGTGTGTTCTGATATGTACTGCTAAAAGATGTTCTTTATTCATTTACCTAGGGTATTATATGATTTCCCTTGTCTTATTTTCTTAGCTAAAAGAATGCATTTGAGGCATCTTTACCTCTGTATGATTAGTATGTTGTATTATATTGTATTTTTCAGCACTCTTATTTGGAAAATATAAATGTTTTGCTTGTGGAGGAAAACTTTGTTCGTTCTTTGTTTTTTGGGTTTTTTTCCAGACCAAGTCTTGGTATGTAGTTCAGGCTGGCCTTAAACTCACTATGTGGCCCAGGGCTGGCCTTGAACCTGCAGAAATCTTCCCTGCCTCAGCCTCCCAAGTGCTGGAATTATAGGCATGTACCACTCCCCTGGGGTGGGGGGCAAAACTGGTTTTTTAGAGTTGCTGGGAGACAGCTACATCAGCTGCATGTTTTTTTAAATCTCTCCCACATGATTAGACATTTTTTTTTTCTAGAAGCAAAGACAGTAGTAATGTCTAATCTTAAATTTTTGCTATTAACAAATTAGTTACTTGAAATTGTAATAGTGAACCATATGTTATCTATTTTAAAATATTATGAAAAGTATCCTTTCATGGCACAGGACCTGTATCACTCAAGTTTTTAATTAACCATATTTTATGTTGCATTTTTTTCCTAAGAGAATCATGTATTATTTTTACTGATCACAGATGCTATATTCTTAGATTTATTTGTTTATTTATTTATTCTGCCATATAGGGGATTGAATCCAGGGCCTTGATTGAGCATCCTAAGCAACTGCTCTGCTGCTGAGCTATACCACGTTTCCTCCTTTACATTTTTAAACAAGATTTAAAGAATTATTCATAATAAAACCATCATCAGCAACAATCCATGTAACCACTACGGCTTGATAAATCGATAAATGATGTCAGTAGACTGTAGATCTCTTTGCTGACTCCTGCTTAGCTCTCTCTATGCTGACTCTGGATTAAGTTTACTAAGCACGAATAGAGCTAACTGTGGCTAGTGAGGCTCATAGCCAAAGGGCAAAGGAAGTAGAAGAATTTGATAGCCACCAATAATTGCCATAAGTTGGTGTGCTAATGTGGACTTAAAACAGTCAGTCAAGGACCTTGCCAATTTCTAGCTTCATTATAAATGGAAACTTCTTGAGGAATTAAGGTTGGGAAAAGACCTGTACAATGTACCTCTGTCCACAGTCTTGATATCAAGAAAGAATTGATGTAGTAGTAATGTGCCTGATCATTTAGGTAGGCCAGAGCTGCAGAATGCAACTTTAGAATCTCAGTCTGGGCCTCCCCACAGCTCATGTTACAGCTGGTGAGCTTGACCACAGGTGTGCCCCATTATCTGTGTTGCAGAACCCAGAAGAAATATGTCCTACCTGGGACAGATGGTTCTCATGGCAGAGAGCAAAGAGGGACGGTAGAGCCAAGTGATGGTTTTTACAGATTTTGCTCAATTATGTTATTTTCACTCAGATTTTGGGGGGGTGCTGGAGATTGAACCCAGGGACTTGCGCTTGCTAGGCAAGCTCTCTACCACTTGAGCGAAATCTTCAACCCCCCTTCACTCATATTTTATTCACCAAAGCAAATCATATGGCCAGTTGGGTTCTGGACCCACTGTGAGAGGGGTGAATATATTTGTAATATTGTAATGTGCCACAGTGCCTTCTTATATTCTATTTCTTTAAATTTGGGTTTAAAAAAATAATATTTTAACCATTTTTAGGTGTACAGTACAGTAGTGTCAACAGATTTTCAGAACTCATTCATCTTACAAAACTAAAACTCTGTACCCATCCCACTCATCCCCTTCCCACTCATCCCCTTCCCAGCCTCTGGCAACCACCATTCTACTTTTTGGATCTAAGAGTTTGACTATGTTAGATGCCTCATGTAAGTGGAAATATGCAATATCTGTCTTTTGTGGCCAGTTTATTTCACTTAGTATAATGTCCTTCAGGTTCACCTATGTTGTGACATACCACAAGATTTCTTTTAAGGCTGTATATATACATACCACATTTTCTTTTTGTAATCATCAGTCAGTGCACATTTAAGTGGCCACTATATCTTAGCTGTTGTGAATAAAAATGCAGTGGACATGGATGTGGAAATATCTTGAGGTTTTATTTTCAGTTCTTTTGGATATGTAGCCTCTCCACATTCTTAATCATTAAAAAAATCAATAACTATTAGGGTTAATGAGAATTTATATTGTCAGTACAAAACATTTCTTCAGTCTAAAGAGTAAATAAAAATAGGTAAGAACTTCATTAACATTTGGAAATTTCTGTTGACTTTTATAATAAAAATAAATAAATTAGAATTTCTGTAAGATTGAAATCAAGGTGTTATCTTGCATTGGAAATAGATTTTAAAAGCTTTGGGTTTTTAAAACATAATTTATCCTAGAGTGTAGGGATTGAGTTTTTCAAAGTAAAAATTAGATTAAAAGTTATTTTGCTGTAATTTATTGTCTGTTGAGGTTTCAGGCTAATGTTTAAGCTTTTGGAAAGCTTCGGGTTTTTGCAATTTTTTAATGTAATTTGTATATGTAAAAGTTAACTGGCCTAGCAAGCATAAGGCCCTGAGTTCAATCCCTGGCTTGGAAAAAAAAAAAAAAAAGAGAGAGACAGATTTGTTTTCCAGCTGTTTATATCAGTTTTATGTACATGGAAGGTAGCACAGAGTTCCCATGGACTTCAAACCCAGTTTCCTGTTGTAACATATTATGTTAGTGTGATACATTTGTTGCAGTTAATGAACTAATAGCCTATGTTAATATTGACTAAGGTAGTGTATTCGGCAGTAGTCATGTTTGAGGGGTTAACAGTGTTTCCATTGTGACAGTTGTCAATGCTAAGGTCCGTCTTTTTCATACCATTAGATCATTAGTTTATTGAAACCGCAGTTCTGTGTTATGTTATGCTAGACAGCTAAGGTTTAAAGGACAATTTGCGGTCACAGCCAAGAACTTTGACTCTTAGTGTAGACTTTATGATAGATGAGGACTGTTTAAAATCTAATTTTGCGATTATTTTTCTGTATCTCCTTGAGATTAGTGAAACTACATTTCTATAATTCAGATGTCCTTCTAAACAGGAAATTTTGTCTTCCCAGAAAAAATTTGTCTATTCAGAGTGAAGAATTGTTTTTGTGTTGTTGGGGTTTCATTTTTTCCAACCTTCTTACATTTTGGATACATTAGAATTATTTACTTTTACTATTACTTTTGGACTTCTTCATTTTCTCCTTAGATGTGAATTTCTTTTTTATTTATTTACTTATTTTTTTGTGCGTTGCCGGGGAGCGAATTCGGGCCCTTGTGCTTGCAAGGCAAGCACTCTAATCACTGAGCTAAATCCCCAGCCCTGTGAATTTATTTTTTTCTCAGTTGTTTTTAATTAAGGTGAAATTGCATAATGTTAAATTAACTATGGCATTCAGTATATTCACAGTGTTATTCAAGCTCCGAAACATTGTCGCTCAAGAAAGACTGTTATCTTTTAAAATACATCACTTTAACGAATAGAGTTCACGAAGTGCTGCTAAGGCTTATCCAATCGTTAACAGGATGGAATCCGCCGCGGCCGCCCCAGAGCAGATACCGTGCGGGATCTGATCAGCGAGGGAGAGCACTCGTCCAGCAGGATCCGTTGCAACATCTGTAACAGGGTGTTTCCACGGGAGAAGTCGCTCCAGGCTCACAAAAGGACTCACACGGGTAAATTGAGCGCGTTTTAGCCCTTCCTAGAGCTAATACTTAACTTTCTTGAAGCTAATTTGATGTTTGGGCTTATAAATGAATTTGTTGTTGCCTTCTATTTCCTTGTGTTATCACTGTTTATGAATTTTACAAATGGGCCCTGTGGAGTCAGCTTCTTTTGGGTGAGGAGTGGTGCTTTTAATCTTGGTTCCATGTGACTTCCAAGGTTATCATGGTGCTTAATCTTGGTGTCACAGTCAGGTTTATTTCTGCCCTCCGCCTACCTGGTGTTTATTTGATATGCTCTTAATTTGTGTGTATGATTGTTAAAATTTCATTTGTAGACCAGATATGAAAACTGTAATTGTCACATTTTTAAAGAGAATTTTTTGAGTGCTTTGTATGTAATCAAAGTGTTTGAGCTCACCATTAAGTCTGTCTACCGTGGACTGGGATTTTTCAGAATTAAATGTATTGTAAACAGCTATCCCAAGAGTATTATATGTCTTTATTTGTATACAGAAATTATGCTCGTATTTCAGATACCATTTAGAGAATCAAAAAGTTATTTGTAGGGGCTGGGGATTTAGCTCAGTGATTAGAGTGCTTGCCTTGCAAGCACAAGGGCCTGAGTTCGATCCCCGGCACCACAAAAAAAAAAAAAAAAGTTATTTGTAGAGAGGGCTTATTCCTTCCATAAGTTGATTCCATAGGAAGGAACCGTGTGGTTCACCTAATAATTTACACATGAGCAAACTGAAGTGCCCAAGCGCTAGTTACCACCGGCCTACAATCAGCCAAAGTCTAGAGTTCCACCCACAGCGTGGTAGTTAGAATAGGCTTATAAAAGAGGAAATAATCTCATTTCAGAATTCTTATGTATTGAAATGACAATATTTTGGATAAATTGGATTAAATAAGTGTATTGTTGAAACTGATTTCACCTGGTTTTGTTTTTGATGTGGCTTCCATGATATGGCTTCATGATATATTCCCATTGGGCAGTACTAGTATAAGATTTCTACTCTCAAACCCTTTTTTTCCACTGTGCTCACCATTTTTTACCATCTTCTTTTGGTTTTGAAGAGATACATTTTAATATGCTAGGATGTAGTTTCCTTATCTGAAATACCCCGCAGATGACTGGTTCACAGGTTGTAGAGCACTTTTGCCCGTGTGGGAGGATTCCAGACCTCGGCCCTAATGAAGACAGCCTGAGTCTTAGTCCCAACCTGCCATAGCTGCAGTGCGGTCATTGACCCTTCTAGGCTTTGGCCTGCTGCGCTGTGTACTGGGCACTGAGCCCGAGATCCTGAAGGGTAGTTAGGCTCTAATAGTGTGTGTGCTTTTTTTTTTTTTTTTTTTTTTTTTTTTTTGTGCCGGGGATCGAACTCAGGCCCTTGTGCTTGCAAGGCAAGCACTCTAATCACTGAGCTAAATCCCCAGGCCTAGTGTGTGGTTTGTGAGAAGCTTTTCTCTTACTGTTTTAAATAATGCCCCTCTGTCCTGTGTTTTATTAAGTTATATTCACCTATCATGACCACTTAGTCTGTCGCTAAACATGAGAAATTTAGGGAGAACTTGTTACTGTTCTTTGAGTAATATCAGAAGAACTAGTGTATAATTGTTGGTTAAAAGATAGGTTTTACCAAGTTGGGGGTGGTGGCACATGCCTGTAATCCCAGCACTTTGGGAGGCTGAGGCAGGAGGATCACAAGTTCAAGCCCAACCTGGGGAACTAGTGAGACCCTGTCTCAAAAGCAAAATAAAAGGGCTAGTGATGTGGTTCAGTGTGAAGGCCATGGTTCAACCCTAATACTATACCCACCAAGAAGAAAATATTTCCAAGAGGTAGTTAATTATTGCACAACATCGTGGGGTACTTTTTGGAGCCTGGCACTGTGTTGTCTCGGGGAATTTTAATGAAGTATAAGGCAGTATGAATCTTAGCAGGAGACATCCATGATGTGCGGACATGTTCAGAGGAGAGGGAGCTAGGAGAGTCCCCGAGGAGCCTGCAGGATCGGAAGGATCTGAATGGACAGAGAACGTGGGATTTGAAGGGTTGGCACAAGATGAGGAGTTGCCTCCCGCCTGGGATGACTGCAGAGAGGAGAGAGAGATGCCCTGTCCTCACCCAGCAGCCGGTGAGGCCGGGGAGACTGCACAGCGCAGTATTAGAGGGCCATTTCCAACTCGCTGTGCCATTTTTAATTGTCCAGGGAGTGCTGTGGCGTTTGGGACGGTTTAGGGGGCAGCGAGGAGGGTCCATTCTGAGTGCGTGGGAAAGCAGGAGTGGGTGGCGTGATGAATAGCAAGAGCTGCTGGTTTAGGGTGTGGGAATGAAGAGTCTGCACCTGAGCTCCTAAAATCCCAAGGCCTGAAGGAAACACTGATCCCAGAGAGGCCGGACGCCACCTCGGCTGCCGGTAGCCTACTGCTGGCTGTGTGCTGCGTGTGCTGCTGTGATGGAGTAAGACGTAGAGAAGGGTGACCCTGCCGCCTTTTTTACCATCTTGGGTCTAATAGGACTTCCGTCTCCGCAGGTGAGAGGCCCTACCTGTGTGACTACCCAGACTGTGGAAAAGCGTTTGTTCAGAGTGGACAGCTCAAGACACATCAGCGTCTCCATACTGGAGAGAAGCCTTTCGTTTGTTCAGAAAATGGTATGACTATAGAAGTCAAGTTGTGGAATAACTAGTAGTAAGTTAATAGTTTTTGGGTGCTGGGGATCGAACTCAGGGCCCTGCGCTTGCCAGGCAAGCACTCTACCACTGAGCTGAATCCCCAGCCCCGAAATATATTTTACTTGCAGTTTTTGAGGGGAGAGATTTTTGATAGAAAATTGATTAAACATAAGCCTTCTGTCTTGCTAATTGGGATCCACACCGAATGTTGTGGAAATGATTCTCCAATACAGTGTTCTTTTTAGATGGAAACCTCAAAAGGCAATTAAAAATACTATATCCAATAGGGAATAGAAAAATCTGTAAAAGTAAATATAGCCTTCAAAGTAGGCCTTTATGTTGGTTTTACATTTTTTAACTATTGAACCGAAGTACGCATATGATCGTTTTTATCTTTTAAATTTTTATTTTATTAGTACATGTTTACAGTTACATAATGACTATATTATTATATTCATTGCAGGGAGTTGTTCCATGTACATAACACATCTGAATTCTTTTTACCTCCCCTTCCTTCTCCTCCGCCCCTCCTCCCTCCATCTCTTGGTCTCTTTCCATTTGCAAATGATCTGTCTCCCCAAACACAAGGCCCTGAATTCGATCCCCAGCACCAAAAAAAACAAAAAAAGTATCACCATTTTGCTCTTATTTATATTTTATTTTGGTCTGTAATTTATTTATACTTTGGGTTTCTCATTTAAGAAAAACCATGTGGTATTTAAGCTTTCGTGTCTGATTTATTTCACTTGACATTATGGTCTCAAGGTGATCTTTTCTTAGGGGACCGTTTATCACAATTTCCAAAGATTTTTTTTAAGCACAGCTTTTCACAGTTATAGTTGAAATTCACTACAGTTCTGTCCTGTTCCTCTAGATTTCTTGATTACTGTTATAAATGTTACAAAAGTGTTTCATCTAGTGAATTTGCTTAAGCATATGTATAACGATTATCTCAATATTAAATACTGAATGTTTAATTTGTTAATAAAAATTACCTTCTTATCAATAAAGCCGAGGGGACTGTTTTCACACTTACAGCTTTGTTTATTTTGGGGGATGTTTTCTTATGGGAAACTCCAGGAATTAAAAGTTCCTGGATCAGAAATTTTGATCATGGGTTTGCCTTGTTTCCCGTGGGGTTGGATAGATTGATGTGGCGGGGACCACGTTGCGTCCTTTGTCTGTCGCCAGCCCTGAGGCTAGAGGGGCGCGTGGTTGTGGAATACCGAGGCGCCTCCGTACTTCCTTTTCCTACATACTAAGGAGAGTGGACACTACCATGTCTGCTGCGTGTCCACGTTCTAATAAGCATTTCTCTGTTTCAAAGGCTGCCTGAGCAGATTCACTCACGCGAACCGCCACTGTCCCAAGCACCCTTACGCCAGGCTGAGGAGAGAGGAGCCGACAGACGCACTCAGCAAGCACCAGGCTGCGGACAACAAGGCTGCCGCAGAGTGGCTGGCAAAGTAAGGCTCGCGATGCTGGGCCCCTGCGGGGGCTCCTGTCGGCCGGGGTTTGCGTTAGACTCGCTCATTTTAGATATATTATTTTATACATTTATAAAATAATTCACAATAGAGGTTGAGGATTTAGCTCGGTGGTAGAGCAAACACAAGGCCTTAAGTTCGATCCCTAGAAACCGCCCCCAAATATCACAATAGCTATTTATTTACAGAATTGTTACAAGTGGTGTTAGGATCTGTGCTTGATAGAAAAATACATTATTATTAGGTTGCATGCCCCAACCACAGCTTATTTCATTTATTTTTTTCACTGTTCAAAAATAGGGAACACTTTATTAATTTGCTTGTCATCCTTGGGCAGGGTATGCTACCTCTATCCTTCTAGTTTTAAGTCATGTGCTGCTGAAGTGACCCCACAATTTATTTTAAAAGGAAGTGTTTTCCCTTTTTTGAGGGGGTGGATGGGTTAAGACAGGGTCTTGCTTATGTAGTGCACGGTGGCCTCGAACTAACTGTAGTCCAGGCTGGCCTCAAACTCATGGTGATCATCCTGCCTCAGCCTCCCAAGTGCTGGTATTACAGGCACACACTACTATGCCCAACTTGTTTTCCCATTTTGAAAGTGTTTTATATATGTTAGATTTCATTTATCAGCAGCCGTGCCACCTTGTCATTTTCTTTATGTTAGAGTTAGCTATGTGCTGCTTATAGCAGGGACAGAAGTCAGAGACTTTTCCCATATAAGTTCCAAAAAGCACCAAATTTGATTTTTTCTAATGGCAACAGGGTGGGGGCAGTATAAAAGTTTTCTCTAAGAATATTTGATTTAACCCATTTATGCAGATGGTTACTTTTTGGGCGGGTGGTTTGAAACAGGGTCTCACTATGTAGCCCAGGCTGGCCTTGAACTTATAGCAATCCTCCTGCCTCAGCTTCCTGAGTGCTGGGATTACAGGCATGTGCCACCAACCATCATCGACAGTTTTTTGAATTTTTGCATGAAATTAATATTGCCTAGAAAAATTCAAGGAGCAGAGGAAGTTTAATTATGTTCCACTGTTAGGGGAGTTCCAAAATGGAGCACTATGTGTGAGTGGGTTAGAGACTCGCCCCCTCGAATGGGCTAACAGCAGCTGGCTGTGCCTTTTCCGGCTTCCCTGGCTTCTGCTTAGGGTCAAATCCATAACTTCCCACCAAGCTGCGGCATCTCCACACGCTCTGGAGACAAGACTGTCCCTGCCGCACAGGCTGCTGCTTTCTGAGCACTGCGGCCCCCGCCGTTTCATCCCTCTGCCTGGAGTGCTTCTTCCCTCCCTTATTTCCTTCCTTTCTTTTGCAGGCTGGGGGTGAAAACTAGGGTCTTCGTACTGATCTATATCCCCAGCCCATTGTGTCTGTTAGTTGATACAGGATCTCGCAAAGTTGCCCGGGCTGGCTGTGTACTGCCTGGCCTGGTTCACCTTCATTTCTTACTCAGGTTAAACCTCGCCCCACCTACACCAACCCCAAAGAGCCAGCCCTGCAGCTGCTTAGCAGATGCTTCTGCAGCGCACTGTGTATCCCCTTTCACACCCATTCACCTCTTCACTGTCCCCCTTGCTGACCGGAAGCCCCAGGAGAGCAGAGGTGTTTGTGTCATCACTGCTGTAACCCTGGGCCTGTAGTTTATGGTCCTTAACATTTGAATGCGCAGGTGCTGTGTTTTGTGTGGATAAACTATGTAAGAGTCAGATGATGGAATCTGAAATGCAGTTTGATTATACAGGTGCAGGGAAATTGGTTAGCACTACCACAGAAACTTTCAGTTTGAATTGGATGTTTCACGGGTACCTTGACACGCTCATGACAGGCCAGGATTCATGCCTCTTCCCGGCGGCTCTGAGTTGACTCCATTGCCTGAAGCTCCAGAGCTAAGCGCTGGTGGTTCAGACTGCCTGATGGGACAGACACGAATGTACCACTCACTGGTGGTTTGAGCTGGCGGGAACGTGGTAAACGAAATTTTTCCATCGCATTCTCCCTGCCTGTGTTAGTCCACGTCTGGTACTTTAACAAAATAACAGAGGCTAAGTGTTTTGTAAATAAAGGTTTGCTTAGCACACAGTTTCGGGAGTAGAAAAGCCAGGATTGGGTGGCCCTGTCTGTTTGCCACTGGCGAGGGCACATCACAGTGGCAGGAGCACCTGAGAAAGGAACTGTGGGAGATAGGAAGCCAGAGATACTCAGAGGCCAGCCTCACCCCGCACTCTGGTGGGAACTGAGTGGAGTCCTAAGAGAGAGCTGCACTAATTCCTTCTGAGGGCAGAGAAGCCCTGACTGGTCATGACCTTGCATTGGGCCCCTCAAAGGACCATCACCTTCTGCACCGCCACACTGAGGATCAGGCTGCCAGCACAGGAGCCTTCCGGGGACACACTCAAACCATATCCCAAGTATCACACTGCTCTTCCTCCTAGTTGACTCCTGCTGCCCTGTTCTCTCCAATATCGCCGAAGCAGAAACATATTAGTCATTTTTTTGTCTTTGTCTTCTCTTCCATCTACTCAGTGACCCGGCTCTGGATTCTGCCTCCTTACTAACTCAAACCCGAGCCCTCCGGTCCATCCTCTGCTGTGGCTAGACAGCCCTTTCCAGAATGCCAGCCTCGTCCTCAGAGTGAAGGCTGAGCCCCATGACGGCAGTCAGAGCCCCTCGTCGCAAGGTCCCTGGGCCCTAATGCTGAGCCGTCGCCATTCTTTCCTGGTCACCCCTCAGATCCTCCTGAGCTGACTGTAGGTTTTTGTACCCCTCTGTGTCTTGCCAATACTTCCTTGGTTTGACTGTTCCAGATTTCCTGAAATGGGGTGGTTTTATTACTATTTTTTGTACGTAATTTTAAAAACAGCTTTGTTGGGGTTTAATGAACATATAAAGTGTTCAATTTGGTAGATTTTGACACATGCCTACAGTGAGAGACCATCATGTCAGTTGGGACAGTGAGTACCTGCATGACCTTCAAGTCCCTCAGGCCCCTCTGCCACCCCCCAGCTCCTGCCCTGCAGTGCTTCAGGCACCCCGATCTGTGGACACTGTCCCTTAGTCTGTGCTTATTGGAGTTTTATACGATTGTAGTCAGTGTGTGTCCTGTTTTCTGACTTCACTCGACATAATTGAGATTCAGCCATGTTGAGTGTATATACAGAGGTTTTTTTGTTTTGTTTTGTTTTGTTTTTTTGAGACAGGGTCTCACTGTGTAGTTCAGGCTGACCTTGAACTCACTATGTAGTCCAAGCTGGCCTCGAACTTTTGGCAAGCCTCCTGCCTCAGCCTCCCAAGTGCTGGGATTCCAGGCTTGGGCCATTACACCTGGTTCCTCATTCCTTTTATTGCTAGTAGTAATGTAGTGCATAGCTATACCTCATTTATTTATTCATTCACTTCATCAGACTTTTTCCTGCCATTACAAGTTAAACTACTTTGTATGGACGTTTTGGGGGTTTAAACAATTTTTTTCTTTCCTTTTCCTTTTTTGTTTTTCAATGTTGACGAACCTATGGCACCCGTGTCCTCAGGGCTCTTTGTATCACTGAGAGCTCCCAAAAGTTCACCATCCCAGAGGTAGAGTCGCTTGGCTGCCCAGGCTGACCTCTAATTTGGGATCCTCCTGCTTCAGCCTCCTGAGTAGCTGGGATTTTTAGATACCAAAAGAGCTCAAAGTGTGTTTTTTCTCTTGTGAATTATTAGTTGGCCGTGTAATTTAATAGGGGTGGTGGTTGTAAGTTTTTGAATAAACTGTTTCGGATATTAATCCCTTTGCCGTATTTTTGAGGGAGGGTGTTCTGGGGATTGAACTCAGGGCCTTGTGCTTGCTAGGCAAGCACTCTACCACTTGGGCTAAACCTCACCCCACTTTGCCGTATTTTGCTTGATGTTTTACACATTAAACTGTCAGAAGCCGCCATTCCCCTGTAGGCCGGACAGATAGGTTTCTAAGGACTTTTTTTTAAACTACTTCGTTTACTGTGGTCTTTTCCTGTGCAAGCCTTAAGGCTTCCGCACGGGCTGCTCTCCCCGGAGCCACCCAGCCCGGGGCAGCCCCCGACGGAAGGCGACCCTGCCAGTTTGCCTCCCGAGGCCTGGCCAGGAGCCTTCGCTCTGAGCGGCAGGCTCCTGCGGGATACGCGAGTTCCCCGTCGCGCTTTGTGAACCGCGACACGGCAAAGCAGCGTCGCGTTGCAGCACTGTGTTTAGAGCCGTCCGCGCGGGACGTGCCGGCGCCGTGTAATCGCTGTTGGCCTCCCGCGCAGGTACTGGGAGATGCGGGAGCAGCGCGCCCCCGGCCTGAAGGGCAAGCTGGCGCCCAAGGCCGACCAGGAGCAGCGCGACCCGCTCGAGTGCCTGCAGTCGGACGGCGAGGACGACGAGAAGAGCGTCGCCCAGCGGCGGCTGCAGGAGCAGCGCGAGCGGCTGCACGGGGCGCTGGCGCTCATCGAGCTGGCCAACCTGACCGGCGCGCCGCTGCGCCAGTAGCCGCCCCGGGCGGAAGCCGAGCACCTTACTGCTTATTCTAGGCTGCTATTCTGTAGAATTTATGAAGAATGTCATCGCCCCAGACGCTGGGGTGAGAGAGAATTGCACTTTTTTATATGGAAACGGATTTGATGTAAAGTTTAAAATTATTTTGTAAATATGGACTGTACCATACAGGGTAGAAAACTACATATTGTGGGAAGCTAGATTTTGCAAGTTTAATGCATTCGTTGGAAGCAGTTCTCACAGGAAGCACTTTGTGAATAAGACACTTGTGTGAAAAAACAGAAAATGGTACAAAGAGCCAAAGAAGTTCGAGAGAGATTATTTATAAGATCATTTTTAACAATGTATATTAGTATGTTTTAACAATACTGTAAACACTGAAGCAAGCAAGAAAGTATAAAATGTGTTTGTAAGATATATATTTTTAAATTGCGCAATAGCGTGCCCAGTGAGGCTAGAGAAATGGGAAGCTATTTGAGAAGATGTTCTAAGTTAAGGACTTGGAAGAAATAGATATTTGAGGATCTTGGTAAGGTACACAATGGTGCAGAATTTTGAAAATTAGAGTAAAATCAGTCTTATTCTATCTCACTATAATGTTTGTTTGAAAAGCACTTGTCATCCCTCACATGTAAATTTGGGAACTTTTGCACATTTCACATTTTTCATTCGCTGAAGATTGAGTGATTAATCTTGCAAAGTCTAGGTAACGTGGGAATTGGTGTTTTTTATATATATTATGGGCCCTGTAATGAGATTTGGCACTTGGATTTTTATTAATAAAAGGGACATCTACAGGGTTGTTTTGTAGTGAAATGGTTTAGCTCTTTTGTTAGCAAACACTAAATTCTAATTGTACTGCTTATTTAGAATTATTAGCAAATGGAAGCCTCTATATTTATATTTTCAGTGCATAAAGCCACCTTTTGCTTTACTTCAGAATAACATGCCAAGCTATTTTGTGTTCACTAAATTTAGCTATCAGTTAAACACTGCAGAAAACAATAGCTACTCAAATATGTAGATTTCTGGGATAGTTTTACCTGCAAGTGTATTAACTTGTGTGGTGGTTCAAACTATTTTTTTCGAAATAGATGAAGTTAATAAACACCACTTTATGTACTGAAGCATGGCGAATAGCAAAAATGGAGCAGGCCACCTCCTTTTTATTATAAGCAAAAACCCCCATCACGTGAGCTTTGGTTATAAGCTGGATGAAATGACATGCATAGCATGGTAATTTATAGGTTGCTTCATTGGAGTAAACGTCAGAATAATAGAGGGAAAGATGGGCTCCTCAACTCCTTTTTTTCTTTGAGTTGAAGTGATACCCTCCAAGTGTAGTTACACGTTACCTCGGATGTAGGCTTCTTATCCAAAAGCCCCGTGTGTGGCGGTACACAGGTAGTCTCACACGCAGAGCCTTGGGGAAGGGGAGCCACGTAAATGTCTTGAAAAGCGGAAAGTGTGAAAGAAAATATGACATTTAGAAATAATGTGTATGATGAGGACATACTTTAAAAATATAATTCCTCTGTACAGTAAATTACAGATCTTAGGGAATTTTTGTAATAAGAGAATTTATATTTGTAATGGTCTAAGAATTCTGTTTGTAATTTGGTATATGGAATTTTAACTTGGAGCACTTATGAGCATGGTAATAGACCAGAGCGTCTGGATTTTCCTGGTTTAGGTTTCAACATTTACTCTAGAGTTTTTCCTCTCAAATATAATTTATATGAACTGAAAAGCAACACTTGGTCAGTCTTGGGAAATTTTAAATCTGATAAATTTACCTAAAGCAGGAAAGGCAGTAAAAATGTTAAAAGTACAAGTATTTGCCAGTTCACAGATGATAGAATCTAAGGCCTTCAAAAAGCAAGGATTTTTGTTTGTTTCTCCAGTCAGCTTTTGTAAACCATAATAGTTACACTCGCAAATATTTTCATTTGTATAATTGGAACAGTTTAAGAAATTATTACAATTCTTTACAAACATTTAAAAGGTTCCTTTTTGATATAAGCTATAAACTTGGACAAAATATATTGGTGTCTAAAGTTTGAGGTGTGTTAAGACTGGTTTTTGTTTTAAAAATTGGTTTACATTCACATTTTCGAAGTGTTTTATGCTTCATATGGCTAAGTTGTAGTTTGGCAGAGTTAACAGCATTTGAATAAACATGCTGTGATTTTAAAAGATGCTTTGAATAAAAATTTATTTTAATGTAAAGTTTAAAATACACAGTCATTCTTGCAGTTTTGTAATTTATTTTCCTATTACTATAACCATGATATAAAAAAATTTTAAAAGATAGAAGCATGATGCTCAGCCCTCCATTCTTCGATCAGCATTATTTCGATGCATTTTAAAGTTCACTCCAGTCTTATCCCAGGCGTCTCTTGCATAGTGACAACCTGAGTATGACTTCGTTTTTGTTAAAGTTACGGCCTTTTAGATGACAGGTACTGACTGTTCTGTGGTTCATTGTTACAGTGTCGGACTGCACTGGTGCAGCTGAGTACGGAGCTGCCGCCAGCCCTGTCCCAGCCTTAAATCAGGGTTGTCAGGAACGGGGATCACTCGGCTTCTGCTCCGGATGTGTCGAGCCTCGCAGAGAACCCTCCTGGTTCCTTTGTTCAGAATTAGCAAATTGGGTTTTTGCATCAGTTAATTTTTGGAATATGTCAACCACTCGCAGTGACAAAGGTCATTCTGTCTAGACTTCAGGAAAAAGACTCTCACAAAGGACTCTAGAGCGAGTTGTGATGCGAACAGGATGAGGATGGGATCTTAACAGTGATTGCAGGATACTGTTTTGTAATCCGAGTAACCCCAAATAATAATAGATGTTTTGGAGCATTTAAGATGACTTTCAGATTTTTTTGGTTCAACTTGAATATGAATTTTTTTCTGTTTTAAAATGGATCTTTTTTTTTTTTCTTATTTTGGATAATTTGGGTCCTCTTCAAAAGCTCTGCTTTAGTTCCTTTATCGGGGCCAAAAACGTTTGTTTGCAGTCTCTTGGTTGTTCAGCGGCTGGAGTAGAGCAGTTGTCCTGGTAGCTATACGGTTACACTTCGACTTTAACTAGAAACATTGCGCATTTCTAAAAAGGTAAGATTTCAGATTTTTAAAGTTAACTATTTAGAATGAAAATGTGAAACACTTTCTTTAAAAAATGCTGGAAGAGGCAGACTGTGGCTGGCACAGGCGGTCGTGGGAGGTTTCCTTCTCTGAACCACACTGCGGATGCTCATTGCTGTCCCTGGGAAGGGAAAGAAAGGTGTTCTCAGGGGAGGACAGAACCCGCCAAAGCACCCCGAGGCGCCCAGAAGCCCGAGGCTTAATCCGCCCCCTCCTGGGCCTTTATCAAGGAGATGGGAAGCCTCGGTCCGCGCACATCTTTGAGGATGCTTACGCAGGCATTTTCCATAATAGCCCTGAAATGGAAACGACCACCACGCCCATCACCTGGTGAATGGATATAAACAGGCAGATTCCACTCAAATACAGAAAAACAGTGATGAGTGGTGAGGATAATCAACGGAGTTTTTTTTTAAAGCATCTCATTTATATTAAATTGGAAAATAAATTTTAAAAAAAGGACAATGAGATGGGATGAACTTCAAAGGGGCACGAGGGGAAGTTTTGGGCGGTGGTGGAAATATTCTGTTGTGATCTGAGCGATTATTCCGGTGTCTGCATTTATCAAAACTCAAAGCCGAGCCGGACGCGGTGGCGCTCGCCTGTGATCCCGGCACTCCGGGAGGCCGACGCAGGAGAATCGCAAGTTTGAGCGCAGCCTGAGCAATCTATGGAGACCCCGTCTCAAGTAAATAAAAAGCCACCCGCAAACTGTACTCGTCAGACATGTGCGTTTCATTGGATGCAAATTATACTTTAAACAAAGAGCGTTGAAGAAGTGGAGGAGCAGGGGGGGGGCCCTCCCGCCCCCCGGCCCGGAGTCCGAGCCCGCCCGATCCCCGGCCCGCGGGTGCAGTCCGGATGGGCGGGCGGGATCTGGGTCCGCGCGGCTCTTCCTGTTCCTGCCGCGCCCTCTTCCCGGCCGCCCCGGGCGGGGCACGGCGCGGACCCGGCCATGACGCCCGCGGGCCCCGAGCGGCCGCCCTCCCGCGCCGCGCGCCTGCTGTCCGCGCTGCTCTACGGCGCCTGCTCGCTGCTCCTGGTGCTGCTCAACAAGGCGCTGCTGACCGCCTACGGGTGAGGCTGCGGGGGGCCGGGCGCGAGTGCAGCCGCGGGGGGCCCGTCCGCAGGCGGGTCTTACAGCCGCGAGCCTGACTCAGGTCTGCAGGCTCCAGCCCCGAGTCTCTGCACCGACTGCGCGACCCTGCACTCCCGACAGGCGGGGAGGACAAGGACAAGTTCTCACCGTGCCGGCTTCCTTCTTCGGTTTTCACTTTTCTGAGCACACGTTCGCAGTGCACAGTTACAGTCGTTGTGGGGAGTTGGTGCGTGTGCAAACACATCTTCGTTCTTTTTCCGTCCCCCTCCCTCCATCTCTTGGCTATGCAGGATGTTGTTGGGGATTACTGAGAAGTAACCCTGCAAACTTGTGCTTCCTTGAACCTATCTGTAGGAACTGGAAAATCCTGTTTGATTCTGCTGGTGCCCCGGCAGTCTTGAAGGAAGCCCTGAAGGAAGCCTGGGTTTAAATCGGGTCCCAGCAGTTAACACCTCTGTCTCCGGGGACTGGTCCTGTGGTCAGCAAGTTCCTCAGGGCGAACTGGGGAATTGCAAGCCTGTGTGTGAGCCGGCAGAGTGAGGGTGCTCTGGAAACTGCTGCGCTCCGAGACCAGAAAATCTATTTCAGAGCCCCGAGAGACACATAACAGTGTCTTCAGCCTTCACGTCTCATAGTTGAGAAAACTGAGACCCACATGCATCTCCCACAGATATTTACTGAGCACCTACTATGTGCTGAGTGCACTACCAGCACAAGGAAAGCAGAGGTGTGGAGATTGAGTTTCAGGGGCGGAGCCAAAATAAACAAACCAGGGCAGTATGGGACTGAGCCCAGGACTTTCACACTGAGTAACATCGGTCCTTTTATAAGGGGCTCTCAGAGTTGCTCCGGTAGGGCTTGAGTTTGTGAGCTTCTGCCTCAGCCTCCTGGAGTGCTGGGATTACAGGCGTGCAGCACCACATCCAGCCATTTACATTGCGTTAGATGTGGCCACGGTTGTAGAGGGGGAAAAAAAAGGAAGAAACAGAGAGCTCGTAAGTAGGACAGAATATATAGCGTTTTATTGTTTTTGGGTTTTTTTGGTGCTGGGGATCGAACTCAGGGCCTTAGTGCTTGCCGGGCAAGCTCTGTACCACCGAGCTAAATCCCCAGACCTTGAGGACGTATAGTTTTAAGTAATATGGTCGTGAAGCCTCACCAAGCAAATGTTTTGGGTTCCAGGACTGGGGATGTAGCTCAGTGAAGTGTTTGCCTAGCATGAGACCTTGGGTTCGATCCCAGCACCACTGAATAACTATCTAAATAAAAATAAAACCAAAAGCTTCAGCTCCGTGACTGAAGGAAATGGAGTTTTTTTTTTGCCTCAGGAAAGAGAAAAATCCTTAGAACCCTTATAAATAAACACTTTCACATTTCTGTCATGTAATATGTTATATAGTTGAAGAGCTCTGTTCAAATAACATTGTTTATTCTCTGATTTCAAAATGCTCGAGGCACACATTTTCAAGGGGAGGAGGCCTGGACAGATTTGGTGACAGCAGTGAACTGTAGAAATCGCGTCTAAGCGTTGGCTGTTTGAGGACAGAATACTGTGCTGGGGGAAGAGAAGGAACTAATTCATGATAGTTTACCTAATTCCCAGTCCTGGGAATGCGCTTCAGGGCACATTTTTTCTCTTGTGTTTTGGGCAGATTTTTCTGGTTGAGGTCCAAAACGGATGGTGTCCTACTTGTAGTTTTTTTGTGACACCAGGTTTATCTGGCTGGAAAGGACGCCACAGGAGGGTGTGAACGGTGAGACCCTGAGGGGCTGAACAGAAAGCCGGGTCCTCTGAGAGTCTGGGCCTGCCGGTTTGGGGTCAAATTCATGAGCATCCTGCAGGTGGACTGAAGTTGTGGTGTTTTTGTTGTTCCCATTAATGTTCTCTATGACATGAGAGAATGCAGTAAGGATGCTCAATAAATATACTGAACTTCATTGTATTCAGTTCAACAACAGAAAAAATTCAGCCTCTGGGTGACTGGTTCGTCTTTGACCACCCCGGCCGCCCCTCCTGCCCACCTCTCAGGAAGGATGGGCGCCTTCTCCTCCACCCTGCGAGCTCAGTGTCGCCCTCCTCCACACCGCCCCGCTCTGGTCCTTTACTCAGAAAACAGAAGCCATCAACTGGAGCCCTTCCATCTCCTCCTGCTGGCCTGGGGGGCGGCCCCACTCATCTGGCCCCTTCCCATCCGCTGCCTTCTGCATCCCTGGACGGACGAGCCGGAGTCCTCTCTTGATCCCTTCAGAGTGGGGCTCCACCTGCTAACCTTCTGTCCCACAGGAGTTCAGCTCAAAGACTGGAGAGAGCTGGGCAGATGGCCACAGGCCTGTAACCCCACAGGGCTGAGGCAGGAGGATTACTTGAGGCTGGTTGTTCAAACCTGTCAGGCAACATAGCATGATCCTGTCTCAAAAAAGAAAACAAAAATGAAAAACAAAAGGAGGTTATTTCCATATAGAAATACACAAAGAAGACAATAATAATTATCCATATTCCCCCTACTAAGAATCAGATTTTTTTCAGTCCGGGGGAGTGAACCCTGAACCTTCTTACTGACCTACATCCCCATTCCTTTTTTAATTTGGTGTCTGAAGACAGGATCTCATTAAGTTGCCAAGTTACCTAACTTGAAGTTGAGATCCTCCTGCCTCAGCCTCCCGGAGCACTGGAATTACAGACGTGTGCCCAGCTATAGTCAACATCTTGAAATATCTATTCACCTTTTTAAAAGAAAAGTCCTTCTGTTGTGGTTTTATGAAGAATTCAAGTAGGGGCTGGTGGTTTAGCTCAGTGGTAGAGTGCTTGCCTGGCAAGCGAAAGGTCCTGAGTTGGATCCCTAACATCCCTCCCTCAAAAGAATTCAAATAAAAGAGAAGTACTAGGCTGAAATTTTAAAATTTTTATATAATTAATATTAGGCAATAATTTCAGGCATCCATTTTTGATGGAGAGATGAATATGTAGATAGGTGGAGACATAGATGCATAGATTGAGTTACTTTTTATAAAATGGTTCATATTATAGATATTACTTATCTGCTCATTTATTTCTTAATGGTTTTCTTTAATCCAAAAAGGAATTGGAGAAAGTAGGGGAAATATTTAATTATTTAACTACTTTGAGGATTGCCTCTACTCCCCCCTACTTTTTATTGAGATGTTTCAGTGATACTGAAAAATTGAAGAAGCCAGGCGTGATGGTGCAGATCTGTAATCCCTTTGGAGGCTGAGGCAGGAGGATCGAAAGTTTGAGCTCAGCCTCAGCAACTCAGTGGCTCAGAGAGAGCCTGTCTTAAAGTAAACAAATAAATAAATTTTAAAAATCGAAAAGGGCTTGGGATGCAGTTCAGTGCAAAGGCCCTGGGTTCAATCCCCAGTACCACCACCACCACACACACACACACACACACACATACACACACACAGAGAGAGAGAACAGTACAGTGAGCACCCATCTACCCAGCACACCCAGCACTGAAATAAAGTAATTGTTCACATTTTGTTAGATTTGCTCCCCTCCCCCACCAACCATTGAAAGTAAGTTGTACAGTATAAGAATACTATCTTGGAAACACGTCACCACGCCTTTCCTGACAAACGGACATGCTGCTACATTGTGCCATCTTCTCTCTTAACAAACTTAATAACCAGATAAGATAAACTGGTCCATAATCTACCATGTCCCCAAGAAATTTTTTTAACACATCTGAATCAAAATCAAATCAAGGCTTGCACAATACACATAGTTATGTCTTTGTAAATTGCTTTAATCTAGAGAAGTGCCCCCCCACCTCTTCCCTGTTCTGGTCATTCTATGGAAAGCCCTGGACCGGTTGTTTTGTGAATCATAAAAGTTAATAGACTAGATGGTTTGTAGTTTGAAGTCTCCAGCAACTTATTTTCCTCTCTTCCTGGACTGAAAGTCCAATTGAAAGACTCTAGTTCATTCGGTTCAGATGTTTTTGCTAAGAGCACTTCACAGCTGGCCCTGTGGACTTCGCCTCACACCCTGTTGGGGACTGTCCCTCGTGAGTCACGCTGCGATGCTTGAAGGTGTAGCTCGGATGGGGACCTGAGTTGCACTGATGTAATGAAATTTCACTTTAAGTGAATTTAAAGGAGAAAAAAGAAGTTGAAGTTCAAATCCAGAGTTTGTCAGTTTTTAAATACAATCATCCTTGGGCACCTGTGGGGGTGGGCTCTGGGTCCCCCGAGGTCATCCAAATGCCCAAGTTCCTCACAGGAAGTGGGGCGGTGTTTGCACACAACCTCCGCACACCCCCCTCCAAATCATCTAAATTCCTTACAGTGCTCCATGCAATATAAGTACTGTGGGAAATAGTTGTTACCCGATATTATTTAGGGGATAATGACAAGATTACAGATGCGGGATTTTTTCCCCCGAACTATTTGTAGTTGGTTGAATCCATGGATGAGGGAGCCAGGATGTGGAGGGCAACTGTATATATTTCTGCACCCCAAGGGTTAATGCTTCTAAAAGATCTCTTTAAGGTCAGAAGGTCATAGAAGACCTTAAGAAGTTACAGCCAGTAGGTTTATTTTAAACCCATGTGTAGTTTTCGGTATGCACGGTGGTCGGAGGGGACACCTGGCGAGTCCTCCCGGCTCTGCCTGGCTGAGCAGCAGCTGCTGGGGTTGTGAGCCATCCCTGCTCCACGGCGCTCTGGGCCTCAATGAGCGCGGTACTTGTGGCCCCGTCCCTGGGTGTCTCAGGCTGGAGCTTGGTCCTCTGCGCCCCTCCTCGCTGGCCCTGCTGCGAGGCAGGTTTGCCCGGAGTGTCTCTTGTTCAGTGTTGTGTAATAGATTTTCCTGTAACATCGTGCTCTTTTAGATCTGAAGATTCGGTTTTTCCCCTATGTCGGGAAGACAGATTTGGCTTTTATCTTTGACTCATCCTCTTGAGTTCTTTATGCCAGGCCCGGGAACCAGCCTGCTGTGGTGTGTCGGTCTGTCTTCCCTGTCCACTTACCTTTCAGTCTGTTTCCCCCGCCTGCACCCTGCTTACCTTGGGTGGGGGCGGCTCTGTTTTCAGCAGTGGCCATTTAGTGCCTAGTGTTGCTAAGGTATTTATTCTTGTGGTTTCTGGTCGCCAGTTTTCTGAGAGCTGTGTGCACTCTCTTCATCTCCTTTGACTTGTTTTACGATCAGGAAGCCTTTCTTCTCCTTTATGCATTACACGTCTGGGCCTGATCTCTGTCTGACCTTCGTAAGCCCTTTGTTGTTACTGTTTTACTGTGTGCGAGTTGTTACTTTCGCCCACTGTTTCGGGTTGTACCCTCTGAGATGCCCAGGACGGGCGTTGGAGAGCATGGAGGGTCGAGGGAGGAGGCCTGGGCTGAGACAGGGTCACAACAGAGGCTGTGCAGACTCGTCCTGAGCTGGGTGAGGCCTTTATACCCTGTGTAGATTGGCCGTTGGAATGCAGGCTGCTCTGGGGGTGGGGGCTGGGGCTGGGGTGCTGCTGTCTGGCCGCTTTGTAACCCATCTGGGGAATGAACGCTGCCATCTGGAAAGGAGGACATGGAGGCACCACACAGATCCACTAGAGTTGGTTTTCGTTTTTCTTTTTCTTCTGTTTTGAGACAGAGTCTTACTTTGTAGTTCAGGCTGACTTGAACTCACAACGTAGCCCAGGTTGGCCTCAAACTCACGGCAATCCTGCCTCAGTCTCCCAAGTGCTGGGATTAGAGGGGTGCACCACCATGCCCGGCTAGAGTTAGTTTTATTCTCATGGTGGTTTCTGTCCAGCCATTCAGTCTATTTTCTCTGGTTTGTTCTTTATTCTTTTCTTACCCTACCTGAGAGAGATATATTTCCCCTTTGATGTACTGATTGAGGGAAGAGTTTTTTTGGTGATATTTTAGTATTTTTAGCAGTCTGAGAGAATGACTGGCAGTCAGAGAAGGTCTGGGCCTGGATGAGTGTGCTGAGGGGATGGGCTCCCCTCTTTAGTATGGCGTGAGGTAGGGATGAGGGTCTGTATTCGAGTTCCTTTGTGCTGTAGTCACTGCTGTCAATGTCATCTTTGTCATAAATCCAGCGTCTATGTATGTGTGTATCTATCCCTGTTTCTTTTTTGTTCCTTTGTCCTGTTGGACTGTCCTTGTGCACATACCACATAGTCTCATTTATTGTAACTAAATCTTGACATCTACTAGAGTCATTCCTCCAACTTTGTTGTTTTTCAAGATTAGTTTAGGTGACTTTTGCCTTTCTATTCAGTGTTAGGATCAGCTTATCAGTTTCTTTCTGTATTTGTACTGAGATTTCTTTGATTCTGTGAATCAGTTTCAGGTTAATGGACCTCATTATGACATTGAATTTTTAACCCATGACCTATATTTAGGTCTTCTTCAATTTTTGAAAATACCAAATTATAGTTTTCTATGTAGAAGTCCTCTTGTATTTAGTTCCCTTTCTAAAGTTATATTTATTAAAATAACTCATCATCAGATTCTTTGTTTTTTCTATATACACAAACCTGTTGTATGTTTTACCCACAAAGGGCAAAAGAGGGTTGCCAAATTTAGCAATCAATGATCAGTTTAAAAAAATGAAAAAGAATGAACAAATAAAAAGTGAATGGATTTGATGTTGTTTCCATTGTCTGAGACTTTTTAATAACTCCTGTCATTATGTTTTATATGCTATCTTTAGTTTTTTTATATGTTGCTAAACTGATTTGTTATTCCATGTTCTTTGTAGCTTCCCCTCACCAATTGTTCTTGGAATTGGACAGGTAAGTGGAAAAATAAAGCATCAGTGTCAGTGTGCATAATTACATTTTCAATGCTTTTACTGAAGACTGTGGTTTAGAGAGAGATTCAGCTGACAGGGAGCTAGAGGATCACAGTATTCCTGGTAATACAACGTGTAACTTTGGTACAATTTTGTTTCACTCTACAGTTCAGGGACAGTTGTACCTGTGGGGAAAACAACTGCTTATTTTAAGTTTTAATTGAATATAATTATTTTAATACAAGGGGCCAGAAGACTCCAAGCCTCCAAGGCTGGAGGTAACAAACGAGTGGGTTTGGGGCCGAAGGGACAGAATTCTGGCCCCACCGAGGTGTGCGCGTGATACCTAAGTGAAGCCACTGTGCTGGTAAGAACAAGTGTTTGAGGGATGAGGCGTGACCCAGTTTTCCCTTATTCCCCTTCCCCTGCCCTGGAGTTCTTTGGGAGAAAGAAGAAATTTGAATTTTTACATCAAATCTCCAAATTCCTGAATACTGGCAACTGATTCAAATTTTTATAAATCTCTCTCTGGGACAAACAAAACATGTTTACCATTTTCTTCCTGCAGTTTGTAATTTTTGCTCAAAATTACAAGAATGAGTTTGGATAAACTTTCAAATTAAGGCCCTTTGGCTCTTTCTGATATTTTCCCATTAATATTCATTTGTGGCTTATTTATTCTTTTGTTCACATGTTGGTGATTTCCAATAGACAGTAATTACCAAAGATTTTTTGTTGCTCTTTTGATTTTGCTTTGATTATAGGGGGAAAAACTTAAAATTATGAAAATTATAATTGTTCGCTAAACTTTAAACTGTGAACCTGGAAAAGTCTGTTGTATATGAGAATAAACATTATTCTGGTTTGATGTTTTGCTAATAAGTAACGCTTTGCAACATTATTTTAGGAGAAAAATTATAACAAGAAAAGAGTATATTCAAAAACATTATCTTTATGTTTTAACATAAAAATATGTGGAAAAACACTTTAACATGCCCTTGGGAGTCCCCAAATCAAATAAATTTTGTTTTCTAACCCACTGGCTTATACTCGATTAATTATAAGCCTTTCTGAATTGAAACAGGGTAAGGAAAGAGACTCATCAGACCCAATTTAAAAATCTGACTTATACTTATTTTAATTGTTAGTATATTTCTTCAAGAAATATAAAGTGAGACAAAAATACAAAGTCCAATTGTAATTCAAGATGGACCTGAGTAATATAAGCCTGCCATAAGTATTTGTAAACTCATTAAGATCAAGATTTAGAGTTATAATCATGTTGAAGTAGCTCTTAAAATTTTGCATCCTAATATGAAGAAAATTGAATAAGCTGTACAATTTGCATAGGAAGATGATATTGAGTTTATTTCATAATAATACAGAGTCTTTTTTGGGGGTGGTGGTGCTGGGGCTTGAACTCAGGGCCTAAGCACTCTAACCACTGAGCTAAATCCCCAGCCCCAGAGTATTTTTAATATACTCAGTCTATTCTAGATTTCTTTTTTCTTTTTTCCTGAGACAGGGTCTTGCTAGGTAGTTCAGGCTGGCCTTGAACTCACTATAAACCCAGGCTGGCCTCAAACTCATGGCAATTCTACCTCAGCCTCCCAAGTGCTGGGATTACAGGGATGTGCCACCACACCCAGTTTTGTATTTCAGATTTATAGGAGTTAAATGAGACATTTTTATTGTGCCAGCTAGAATGAAGAGAAATATGAATCCTTTAAAAATTTGTTTTCACTTTCTTTCACTCTTGATTTGTTCTGTTACGGAAATGTTAGTTTTTTGGGTTTTTTGGCAGTGCTGGGGATGGAAGCCAGAACCTTCCACATGCTAGTCAAGCACTCTATGACTGAGCTGCATAGCAGCCCAGATGTTGGTCTTTTAAAACAGTGTGTTAGGCACAGAGTGCTCAGTTAAGACTGCCCTCTTGCTGGGGATTTAGCTCAGTGATTAGAGTGCTTGCCTTGCAAGCACAAGGCCCTGGGTTCAATCCCCGGCACCACAAAACAAAAACAAAAACAAAAACAAAAAGACTGCCCCTCTTGGGGCCTTATTGGGGCAGGGGACCCCGTGCTTGGTGTGGCAGGTGCTGCCTCACAGGTGCCAGTCGCTGTGATTGCTCTTGGGGACCCTGCTCCCTCATCCCGCAGTCACTGGTCTCAGGGCCCTGAGATAAAAGATACATGTGTGTTTATTTGATGTCGTACAGTTTGCCTGTAGTGCTGATGGACCCCGACAGTGGCAAGAAGATCAGTTTTAGCGTCACGGGTTTTTTTTGCTAGAATATGGAAAACATTTTTTGGCTTTCTTTCTTTTTGATGAATCTGTTTGTGTCTGATGATGTCATTGCGCCTCAGGCGACCTTTCCAGGTATTTTACTGTAGTAAATAACTCTTCTTTTTCTTTAGATGGCAGCCACCATAATGATACTGTACGTAGCCAAGCTAAATAAAATAATTCACTTTCCTGATTTTGACAGGAGAATTCCTGTAAAGGTAAGTGATGAAAACTCTGACAGAAGATGCGAAACTATTGCAGCATCACAGACGGATCTGCTCTTGCAGGTCCATTTCTATACGCACCGTACTTCCTGCTCGAACGGGGTAGAAGGTTCTTACTAGTAAAGATTTTCTGTCCTTCAGCTGTCCATTTATACAGTGCAATAACAGTGAAAGCATACGCTTCACCATTAACATTAAATACTCTGCGTCTTCTGAAATGACACAAAGGTTGGAGGCCTTTTTTGGCCAAGGGACAGGACGTTGCTCACGCTCTTGCGCTGGTCCACTCTGTCACCACACCCTGGAGGTGCCGCCAGGGGACAGGTACGAAAATGGTGTGGTTGAGTTCCAATTAAACTTTATTTGCATAAACAAGCGATAGGCTGGTTTTGGCCCTGTTTTGCCGATCTGGTTTTTGTTTTCATTTGTAGCTTGGCTTGATACAATCTGTGAGTGTAATGAAGTACACAGTGTGCTATATGTTGAAAAGCACAGTTTCTTTCCATGTGGAACCAGGATGCTGAGATCTGCCTTTCCTTCCTGGGAATGCGGACTGGAAGCAACTTTTAATGAAGTTAAATGCTGCAGGGTGCCTGAGGGTAAAAGCAGGCACTTGCATTTAGGGAGATCTGATCGCGTGCAGTTTTTTGAGAGCGAGGCTGTCACCTGACTCCTTCTCTCCTGTGTGTCTCTAGTGTCTGGGAAAATGCTGGCACCTGTCGCATTGGCTTCTTCCCAGAGAGACTGTGCGCAGGTTTCCAGCACCAGCCACAAAAAGAGAGGAAAAGTTGAAGTATATGAACAATATCTACCTAATCATCATGGAAAAATATCAGAATCTTGTTGGCTTGTGACGCTTATTTTATGTAGTATAATTTTAGAACACTTTAAAATATTTTAAGAACTTCAAAATTGTGAAATACGATGTGTAGACCAAAAGACATGTCTGATTGTATAGCTGAATGAATAGTTAACTTTTAAATGATTATGTAGGTCATGAAATGGGACCACGAAGTCTTCCTTACCCACGATTCTGACTGTCACAGTAATAATAACCTTTTTGTGTTCATTTTTGGTTTCTGTGGTGCTGGGGATTAATCCTGGGGCTTTGCACATGCTATACAAATGATGTGCCACTGAGCCATCTACGCAGCCCAGTAATAACTTTATTATTTTCTTTGTAGTTTTTCTAAATTGGCATGTGTTTCCCCCCACACCCCGCCGCCTTTTTTTGTTTTGTTTTGTTTTTTGAGATAGGGTCTTGCTGTGTAGTTCAGGCTGGCTCTGGACTCACTATGTAGCCCAGGCTGGCCTCAAACTCATGGCAGTCCTCCTGTCTCAGCCTCCCAAGTGTGGGGATTACAGGCATGTGCTACATTGCTTAATTCTGTAGTGTCCTTTTGTCTGTTTTGAACTTCATGGTTACATGTATCCATGTTGTTGTGTGTAGCTATATTCTTTTCTTTTCTTGGTCGGTATATACCACAGTTTACTTTTCTACTCTCAGGGTAATTCGCGTTATTTCTAGTTTAGGTAGAAAAATAAAAATGACTTCTCTGCACACACCTATGATGAGAGCTCAGTGCCCATGTCTTAGTTAGCCAAGGCTGCCTAACAGAATACCACAGACTGAGCGATTTAAGCCACAGAAATGCCCTTGCTCACCCAGAAGATCAGATGAGGAGCTTTTGGGGTTGCTTTCTGGTGAGGCCTCACTTCCTGGCTTGCAGATGGTCCTCTGTCCTTATAGGCCATTCCTCTGTGTGTGTGTGTGTGTGTCTGTGTGTACTCTGTACTCTTAGTTCTTTTCCTTTTATTATAAGGACATCAGCTCTGTTGGATTAAAGCGCTGCCAGGCTGGCCGCATTTAACCTTAATTTCCTCTTTAGAAGTCCTCCCTCCAAACGCAGTCACACTGAAGGGCAGCACTTCTGCGTATGAACTTTGGCATGTGAACACACACCATGGACTCCTCTGGGGTGCTCACGAGGGGTGGAGCCGCTACCCCCGCCGCAGCCTGGTCTTGCGTGTTGGTGGGGCACAGCAAGCTCTTCTCTGCTCCAGTTCACTCTGTGGAAGTGCAGAGATCCCTGTTCCTTCCCATTCGGGCCGCTCCTTGGTACGCCACTCATTTTAAAGTCTGCTGACCTGCTGGGTGTGTAGTGACATCTTACGGGCTTTGTCATTTCCCTGATTACTTCTGAGGTTGAGCGCCTTTTTGTTTTTAAGTCTTCCTCCTCCTTTTCAGTAGTAAGATGACATGACTTCCAGTTAAGACCTTTTTCTTCCTGAGTGTCTATTTGGATGGCCTTCTTGGTAAAGTACCTGTTGAAGGCTTTTGTCTGTTTTCCTGTCGGGCTGATATCTTTTTGGCCAAAGTCTTTGAGGATGGCTGTGGGGACTTACTGTGGTCAGCCTGAGCAGGAACACCCAGCTGGGCTGAGTTGTGTGGTTCTGGGCATAGAAGAGCCACCTGAAGGTTATTGCAGCATAAAGGAGAATGGGAGCAGAAGAAAGGGGCCGGCTGTTTCCCAGGAGAAGCTCTGTTGGGCTGGTTCTCCTGAAGGGAACTCAGCTGTTCTCTTCAAAGGAGGAGCTCGGGGCCTTGCTGTCGTCGAGGATGGCCGCTGTTTGCTTCACAGGAGCTCTGGTCTTCGTCTCTGCTGTGGGCATCGTACCCTGGTTCCAGTATAGATTTCTTCAGCCTTTTAGTGCAGACTTGAACTTACACAGGACAGTGTCGTGGGCTCCCAGCCCTTGATTGGATCTTTTGGGTCTCTGGTGCATAGATAGATGTTCTGCATTCTTCCTGCATTTGGCTTGTGAGTGTGACTGTTGTAGCTTGTGAATGTCCTGTATTAAATCTGCTCTCTTGCAAACCACTGACTCTAAAGACCCACTAATACAAAAATTGGTATCCAGAGTGGAGTCCTTGCCATAATGTTCCCTGACCATGTGGCTGAAGAGCCTTTGGAATTAATTTGGAAAGGTTTTGAGAAACTGGCCAAAGAAGCAGCTCTGGAATGCTTTGAATTTATATAGGAGACTCTGGTCAGAGCCCAGAAAACCAGAGTAACTGATGGAAATACTGCCGGTTAGGGTGAGGCTCAGGAGGCCGCTGCTGAGGACTGCGTTGGCTGCTGGATCCCAGGCGGTATACACGTGCTTTGGCAGAGGTTGGTCTGCACTTCGCTTGTGTTTGGAGATACTGCCTGGGTGGCAGAAAAATTTCAGTGCAGTCTGGTGTTGGGACGGCAGCATGGTTACCGTTGAGGGCTTTTGGCTGGATCTATGTTGGAAATTGAGAGCAGAGAGCCAACAGGGTGACTTCAAGGATTTGGCCAGAGGGGAGCCTGTGGATTGCAAGGATGAACAGAGGAGAATGTGGTTGTGCAGAAGAAACAGGGCCATGGAAAAATGACCTGAGGCCTTTGACCAGAAGGGAAGAGTGTATTTGGGGTGCAGGAGATCCTTTGGGTCATCTCTTAATGTTGTCTTGCTCTGTTGTTAAAGTTAATGGAAACCAAAGGGTTTTAGAATTTGAAGCCATATTTTTTTAATGTGGACGCACTGTATTGGTATATTGCACTTTGCAAATTTATTTTTAGAACAAGCAAGAAACATAATGCAGTTGTGGTAAAGCATGTATAGTTGTAGTTTTTGGACACCTGTTTGTAATCAGTGTTGAGACTCCTTCGAATATTTGTTTCTGGTGTGGGAATGAGTGCGCTAAGAATTGTATTGTTAATGTAAACCTGAAGAGGCCAAGATGTTAACTCTTTACAAATCTGCCACTGGAGACTATAAAGAAATGTGTCTGGTTATTGAGTTGCCCGGGGTGGATTGTGGTGAACTTATTGTGGTCAACTTGAGCAGGAACACCCAGCTGGACGGAGTTGGTGTGGTGCTGGGTGTAGAGGATCCACTTGAGGATTGTTACTGACAATATAAAGGAGAACGGGAGCAGAAGATAGCGGCCAGCTGTTTCCCAGGGAACTCGGCTGTTCTCATTGTAGAAGGAGCTCCGGGCCTTGCTGTCGTCGGGGAAGGCTGCTGTTTGCTTTGAGGGAGCTCTGGTCTTCATCTCCGCTGTGAGCATATTATCCTGGCTCAGGTATAGATTTCTTCAGCCTTTTAGTGCAGACCCAAACTCACATGGCACATGGCTGTGGGCTCCCAGCCCTTGATAGGATGTTCTAGGTCTCCAGTGCATAGACGTTCAGTACTCTTCCTGCATTTGCCGTGTGTGTGTGAATGTTGTAACTTGTGAATGTCCTGTAGTAAATCTGCTCTCTTGCAAACCATTGACTCTAGAGACCCACTGACTAATAGGATGGGTGTTTGGATGGCAAGGCCAAAACTGCATTGTTCTTTACAATTTAGTCTCAGAGGGGCTGGGGATTTAGCTCAGTGGTTACAGTGCTTACCTTGCAAGCATAAGGTCCTGAGTTTGATCCCTGGCACCAAAAAAAACCCAAAAAACCCTAGACAATTTAGTCTCAGAAGCCACATACCTTTTTTTTTTTTTTTTTTTTAGATACTGGGGACTGAACCCAGGGCTTTCTCAGTGAGCTACATCGCTAACCCTTTTATTTATTTTGAGACAGACTCTTGGTAAATTGATAAATTGCCCAGACTGGGCTTGATTATAGTCGTGCACCACCACACCCAGCTGCTTCATTTTAACTATTAGTAAAAGAGCGCCCCCAATTTTAAGAAGGAAGGAATAAAGACTGTACCTCAGGGTGAAAGGGAGTGTCACATCTTGAGAGGAGCATGTGGGATGAGGCACATCTGTCACCCTTGATTGTGGATTTGTCTTTTTCTCTTGGCATGTCTGTCAGGTTTAGGTCATACTTTGGTTTTTTGTTTTATATATTTTGAATCTGTATCATTAGGTGCTTAAACATTTAAATTGGTAAATCTTTCTGGTGAATTAAAGTGTTTAAGGATATGAAGTGGGTGGATCTCTTCTGGCTCAGTTCTTTCAGTGTTACCTTGGAAATGGCAACAGGCATAAATAATTTAGCAGATTCAAAAGCTGATGGGTGGGTTGGGGATTTAGCTCAGTGGTTAGAGCGCTTGCCTAGCAAGCACAAGGCCCTGAGTTCGATCCCTGACGTGCACACGCACACAAAAGTCCTATTCCTCAAAAGCTGATGGGTAAATGTATCCCTTAATTCTTTGTACCTCTCCTCCTAACTCTGTTCTTTGTCATCAAGCACCTTAACAGTCTACTTTTATTAAACCTCATAGTATATTTTTATTTTATGTTTAGGTATATACTTAAATATTTACCATTTCCTTTGCTTTTCTTTTTTGCATTACACATTCCCCACGTTCTGCTGTGATGAATCCCGAGTTTTTGTCTGTGTTAAATTGAATTAAGCAGCCGGGCATGGTGCCACACACCTGTCATCTCAACACTCGAGAAGCTGAGGCAGCAGGATCGCCATGAGTTCAAGGCCAACCTGAACTACATAGTGAGACCCTGCCTAAAAAAATTAAGTTTGGGGGTTGGGGATTTAGCTCAGTGATTAGAGTGCTTGCCTTGCAAGCACAAGGGCCTGAGTTCGATCCCCGGCACCACAAAAAAAAAAAAAAAATATTAAGTTTGGTTTAAAGCAGCCACCGTACATATTCTAAGAGGTTTCTCCATACACGTAAGGAACTGTATTCTGTTACCTGCTCTTGTAATTGAGCCTTAGCTAGCTAATCACAGGCAGCCTGCTGTCCAAATAAGGCAGCTGGGAGCTGTAACCCAGCTGTCTGTCCTTATAGCTCACTTCCATTTTCTGTGGAACCTGCCCATGTGATTGGGTGGAGTATTACAAACCATCTTTGGACCAGACTGCTCCCCAATTCTAGAATCAAAGCAAACTAAGACATGTGAAACTAGGTTTGTTGTAATTTTGTCCTTTAAACATCTGAAGAAAATCCAGATTGTACCTTTGCTGTCGTTTTTTGTTTTTTGGGATTTTTTTGGTGCCGGGGATCGAACTCAGGGCCTCGTGCTTGCTAGGCAAGAGCTCTAACCACTGAGCTGAATCCCCAGCCCCTGACTTTTGCTTTTGAAAGGTACGCTTGGGGGGTAGCATTGCAGTTTGGCTGAAATTTGAAGTTAGAATTCTGTCTTCTGGCTGCTGTCATTTCTCTCTAGGCTTCTGTTTTCCCTTCTTTGGCAAGGGGATTCCTCCCCGTCTTCCCACGGCATTCATGCTTTTATGAAAGTTTTAAATTATTTATCTAGCATTTAAGTTGTCCTCAGCAAGGTGATTAGCACAAATCATCTAGTGCCCTGTTTGCTGAAACTAGAAGTCAGTCTTGTTTTTATTTTGAATTATATAGGAAAATGGGGGCAACTGATCCTTTTTGATATCCAAACCTTTAAAAATTTATTTTTGTACTAGAGATCAAAGCCAGGGGTGTTCTGTTGAGCTGCATCCTCGGCCCTTTTTGATACAGGGTCTTCTAAATTGAACTTGCAATCCTCCTGCATCACCCTCCCTCTGTGCTGGAATTACACTCACGCACCACCATGCCTGGCTGCACCCCAATCTTCTAGAGCTGTAATACCATAGCTGTGTTATTGTTGAGTGATTTGTAGGCTCTTAAGCAGAATATTAACTAGTAAAGGCCAAGGCCTTCATCCAGTATCTTTCTAGCCTCTTTCTTATGCAAATCTCCTGATAATAAAATTTTATAACATTTTGGGGTAGATGATACTTAGTATATCAATATGTTTCAATGGCTGTCATATCTGATTTGTATAGGTAATGTCCTTTTTTTCCATTTGTTTATTTTTTTGAGATAGGGTCTCACTATGTAGTTCACACTGGCCTTGAACTCACCTGGGTGGGCCTTGAACTTCTGGTGATTCTCCTGCCTCAGTCTCCCTAGGCTGGGATTATAGGTGTTGGCTACCACGTCCAGCTAATGTCTTTTTAATGGAAAAAGAAATGTTTAAATCACTTTGATAGCTATGGATTATTATAAATGTAAAAATCTCCGTTTCTGAAAAAAGGGTACTCTTTTTTTTTTTTTTTTCCCTTATGGTAGACTAGACCTTACATTTTGTTTCACCAGTGTACTTGGAGCCTCATTTCTTCTGATGGAAAATAATTTGGAAGCTTAGAGATCAGTGGACCCAATTCAAGTACAACTCTTACATCAATTTGATGTAGTAGTAGATAATTGTCTTAGGCCCTTGAAACAAATTTCAAAGTTATGTGGCTAGTGCACATAACTTTTTGAAAGAATCACTAACCTTGTGACATTCCAGTAAGGGATAGTTCTGTTCGCCTTTGTCCAGAAGAGTACAGACATGTACAGACAGAAGTGTGCCTGCCTTTCCACGGCCTTCTGAGGCTCTGCCTGGGGATTACAAATACCCACCCTCAATTCCCCAACTCAGCCCAGGGTACCCCCCTCCACCAGTAGTCCTTATCCAGATCCTACAAATGTGGGCAAGGTCAAGGATTTAGTCCTTTACAGTTGTTTTCCTCACCCCGCTCCAGGATAAAGGATGTCAGTGCGCACCTACCTATTCGGACCAGTTGGGGAAATTTGTGGATGAGTTTTGGATTCTGGAAAATTCAGTCATGGCAGGCAGAGGATTTAAATGATTTGATTACTGATGGGGTGCAAATGTCACCATTTTTAACATGTGGAGAAGAATATATCTTGGAGTTCTAACCAAATATTCTTTTACTTTTCCTTTCTTTTTAACTGAAGCTGTTTCCTCTGCCTCTCCTCTACGTTGGAAACCACTTAAGTGGATTATCAAGCACGAGTAAATTAAGGTACGGTGCAGGATGATGGCTGGAGGGAGGTTCTTCACCCATCGCTTCCAGTGGCTCAAAGATTAAGTTTGATTTTCCAAAATACTGCTTGGGCTACATACAGAAGGCAGTAATATTTTGCAATTTAAGAAAGTAAGCTGTCATTCTGAGTTTGATTTGATGATTTTAGGAATAATGTGCTTGCTTTAGCAGCACATAATACTAAAAATAGGAATATTAAAAAGTTTATTTTTTCTTCATGTCTCAACATAAATTATAGCTTGCATCTAGATGACCCCCTAAAGCCTCATGTGGTCTTAGGTGGGGCTTTTTGGAGGTGGCTGGATCTAGGTGTGTGATGCTGGGATCAAGGACGTGATGCTGGATTGATTCGTAGTGCAATGCTAGGATTAAGGGTGCCCCACCCTGGGTATGAGCACTGGCTGACCTAAAGGTGGGTAGCCTGGATAGGATATAAAGGACAGAGGAGGGCTGCTGCCTGTCACTTGCTGCTTTGCTGCCTTCTGCCTACTGTGAACTGTTTCTCCTCTGTGATGCCTTCTGCCTGCCACCCTGCCTTGGAGCCAGCAGATTATGGACTGAAACCTCTACAAACTGTGAGCAGAAATAAACATTTCCTCCTTTGACTTTGGGTGTTGGGTATTTTGTCTCAGCAATGAGAAAAGTAAGACAATGCAGAACATCAGATCTGTAGACATCAAGGCAGGAAAGGCATAATTTATCCAGATAGTAGTTTCTTTTCTTTTCTTTTCTTTTCTTTTTTTTTTTTTGGTGCTGGGGATCGAACTCAGGGCCTTGTGCTTACAAGACAAGCACTCTAACCACTGAGCTAAATCCCCAGCCCCAGATAGTTGCTTTATATGAATTCGGTTATGTGTAACTTTGGTTTCATCACCGTTTTATAGAAGCAGGAACATTTGTCTGATTTGGCACAGGTCAGGTGGCGGGCAAGGAAAAGTAAGCAGCAGACATTTTCCAGCTTGCGCTAATACTTCTGACATTTGCATTCATCTCAGTGTTCTTCGATTTTGTTAAAAGTCGCTGTGGAAAGTGAAAATGTGGAAAGACTAAGCCGCCCTAATGGAGAATGTGGTAGAAGAGATGTGACTGAGCACACACAAATGAAGACCTGAAGAACGAGAATGGAGTTGGTTCACATGTTGGCAGAAAATAAGGGAAAGTCACATAGTGAGTGGAGGAGAGGCTGGCAGCATGCGGACCAGAAAGAGAAGGGTGTATGCAGACGGCAACGGTGAAGTCAGGCCTGTCATCTCCACTCATTTGCAAAGAATAGTTTGTGGTTTTGAAAACCAAAATATGAAGCACTGTTTTCAGTAGTAGATTTTAGTTGTTGTTTCGTTCTGGGATGGAACATTTTTTTCTAACACATCACGTTTGCGTGAAGGCTGCCTGTGGCCAAGTCTCTACGTCACGCACTCCGTGCAGCCAAGGACAGAGCTTCGGCTAATAGCACAGCACCCTCTTGTACTGAGGGGCCTGCCTCACAGACCAGGGCTTCGTGGTGGCATAAGAGTGTTCTCAGGGAAGAGGGGGGAACCAGCAAATGAGGCTGAGAGGTAGAAGAGCGACTTGTTGCTTCTTTGGGGTGTCATGGAATGCATTCCTTTAGTCCTCATCTTTTCTTTCTTTTTTTGAGACGGGGTCTTGCTGTGTAGTCCAGGCTCATCTTGAACTCACTATGTAGCTCAGGCTGGCCTCAAACTCATAGCAATCCTCCTGCCTCAGCCTCCCGAGTGCAGGAATTACAGGCGTGTGCCACCACGCCCAGCCCTTGTCCTCGTATTTTCTGTATACTGGTAATTGGTTGCAGAGGCTTGAACAGATTAAGGTTCAAATTTTCAGGCAAGATCAGTGATGTTGGGGTTTTCTCAAGGGGTCACGGATGGGGCACATAATGCTGTGCTCCACTTTGAACGAGATTATATTGAGCGGTTCCTCTTTGCATGATTTTTAAGACTCAGTGTGGGCCCTTCCTTAGAAAGCTCCCTCAGTTTTGCCTGTTTTTTTGTAGCCATCGATAATCATTGTGAAGATGCAACTTACTTTACTGAGAGATGTTCCGAGTGATAAACTAGAGTCCTGTCACTGAAAATTGTGTTTCGGTTCCTGGTTTTTCCTGCCATTATGAACTTGTGGATTTCCAAGCACTTGATCCAAGTCCTTTGTCAGATGTGTTTTGTGCAAATATTTCTCCCCAGTCTGTGGCTTATCTTGTCATTCTCTTAATCCTTATTGACTTTTACAAAGCAGACGTTCTTAATGAATCGCCATGACCATTTTTTTTTTCTTTCATAGATTGTGCCTTTGATGTCATATTTGAAACTTCTCACCAAACCCAGGGAAGGTTTATAGCTTATGCTCCACGTTTATGATCCCTTTTGGGTTATTTTTTTGTGAAAGGTGTAAGTTCAGTTTTCTCCCTGTGGATGTCCATTTGTTGAAAGTTCCATCTTTTCTCCATTGACTGGACTTTGCCGCTTTGTCAAAGATCAGTTGCCTATAATTGTGTGGCTCTATTTTTAGGCCATTTCTTCCATTGATCTCTTCGTTTTATTAATACGATTCTATTCTTTACAAAAATAATTCTTTTGATGTTCAGACTGTTCCCTGCGAGGCCACTGGGGGTTCCTCCGAGCTGGCGTCTGTGTTTTAGGGCCCCAGTAGTCTCCGACTTCCTTGTTTTCTGTCGCGTGGTGTGCTGGGCTTACCTTGCACTTTTCCTTCCGTTTCTCTAAGGATCTCCTGCTTACTTTTACTGTTAAGTGTTATATAGAGGCCACAATCTGAACACTAAGTTTTGAAGGAAGGAAACAATATCATGATAAATAACTTTCAGGGTGTGAAAGCAAAAGATGTCAGGCCAAAATCCACGAGGTCAAGTTGGAAGAATAGAATTGACACTGATCAGGTATAATCGAAGAATCACAAGGACAGCTGGTCATTCTCTGTGTAGCACTTTGAGGAACTGCTGAACTATTTTCCAAAGTGCCAGCACCATTTTATATTCTCAAAACAGCAATGTATGAGAGTTATAACTTATCTACCTCCTTGTCAAATTTATTAGTGTCTGTAGTCACTCTAGTGGTTGTGAAGTGGTATCTTACTGTGGTTTTGATTTGTTTCCCTGATGACAAATGATGTTGAGCATCTTTTCACATGCTCATTTGTCTTCAGAGAAATGTCTATCCAGATTCTTTGTCTATTTTTAAATAAGGTTGTTTATTATTATTGAGTTATAAATGCCTTTTATATGTTCTGGAAAAAGTATGATTTGTAAAATTCAATCCTATTCTTTGGAGTTTCTTTTCATTTTCTTAGTGCTGTCTTTTAAAGCATCAAGGTTTAAATGTTTAAAAATTTAATAACTTAGATCACATAAAACTTACCATTTTAGCCATTTTTAAGTGTACAATTCAGTTGCACAATGGAAGTATATTCACAATGCTGTGTAGCCATCACCACAATCCATTTCCAGATTTTAAAAATCATTCCAGGCAGAAACTATCAATTGAACAATAAATCCTTATTCCCTTCTCCACTCCTGGTACTCTCTATTCTACTTTCTGTCTCTGCAAATGTACCTATTCTAGATAACTCATACCATGGGAATCATATAGCATTTGTCATTTTTTTCTGGCTTATTCACTTAACATGTTTTCATGGTTCATCTATGTAGCATGTATCAGAACTTTATTCCTTCTTAAACTTGAATACAATACTCCTTTGCACATATATCTCATTTTACATATCTACTTATACAGCTTTTTAATTTTAATGATGTCGTTTATCTAATTTTTCTTCTGTTGCTTACGATTTTAGTGTTGTATCTGAGAAGACTTTGTTTGGCTTAAGGTTATGAAGATGTATTTCTATGCTCTCTTCTTTTATAGTTTATGGAGTTTTTAGTTCCTACATTTAGGTCCTTGAAATATTTTGAATGAACTTTTTGTATATGGTGTGAGGTAGGAGTTCAGCTTGCTTGCTTGCTTTTTGTCTTTTCTTTCTGGTGGTGCTGTGCTGTGGGCTGATCTTTGCAATAATCTACATCTCTGGCCCTTTTTTATTTCAAGACACGGTTTTGTTAAATCGTTAAGTTGCCTAGGCTGGACTGGAATTTGTGATCCTCTTGCCTCGGCCCCCCACAATGCAGAGATTATAGGTGTGCACCATCGGGCCTGGCTCCGATTCGCTCTTTTGCATGTAGATGTTCAGTTGTTCCAGCACCATTTGTTGAAAAGACTCATCTTTCTCCACTGTATCACTTTGATACCTTGTTGAAAATCAATTAAGTATAGTTGTCAGGATTTATTTCTTAACTTGGAAAATTAGTGGACTTAGTTAAGAATGCAAGACAGGTTCAAAACAAGACCAGTCAACGCTGGCTGTCTGATGTCCCCTCAAATCTTACCTTGACAGCTTGCCGATGTTCACAGTGCTCAGGAAGTTCACCATCCCGCTTACCCTGCTCCTGGAGACCATCATACTCGGGTGAGTTTTGCTTTTTGTTTCTCTCCCTTTCTAGTGTGTCTCCTACCCCCGCGCCGTTTTTATCCAGTGAATTCTTGCCATCTAGCCAGCTTTCCGGGGAGTCAATTTGAATTATTAGTTGTAGTAACCTGAGGACAAACAGTTTATTCCCTTACAATCACTTGCCTGTTTCCATGATCCACTAAGAACTTGATGAAGAATTTTTTAAAAATTGTCATTTCACATTAGACAAATAACACACATTTTTGGTATAAAATTATAAAAGAGAAAACAGCCATCTCAAAACAGACACAAATCTGTTTGCTGAGCCCAATGCAATAGACAAGTTTTTGAATATAGATAAAAAATTGTCCGTGTACATATGGGATGGGAGTGCAGAATATCAAGGAAAGTGATTCTGATACAATGGTTATAACATTAGAGTAAATTAATTTTCATACTATCGGTATAAAAATTTCTCATAAGGATACTTGGGCTGAAGTTGGGAAAGGTAATTGTGGATTTTGCTGCATCAATTACTTAACACTGAAATTTAGTTGATGATTCACTGATTTAAGCTTCAGCATTGAATTTCACCTGATCTTCATTTAAGTCCACATGAACCAGAACTGGAGGTAGGTCCTCTTCCGGTCCAGCATCTCTCTGCGGAGAACAGAGATAGTAGTTTGTAAGTAAATCATCAAAACTGCTTAAGAAATAAATTTTGTCTGATTGACAGTTTTAGTGACTATGTGAAGCACTGTTAGAGTTTAGTTACAGAACTATTAATGCTGTCTTGGTTTGTTTTAAAAGCAGAACCTACATCTTTATTTCCCTCTCTCCCCTTCCTCCTCTACTTGTGTCCTCATGCAGGAAGCAGCACTCACTGGACATTGTTGCCAGCGTCTTTGCCATCGTCCTCGGGGCTGTCGTGGCAGCCGGGTAAGACTACTCTGTTTCTGTCAGGGACTTCTTTGTGGGTGTGACAGTAGGCCCAGCCCCATCCTCGGGTTTCATTTTCCATCTGGCTGCAGCCGAACTGAGCGGCTAAGCGACAAATCTGTGGCGTTGGTGGAATTCCCGGTGGTCCCGTTAGTGTCCAGCTGGGTTCCAGGGCTGCCCCGACCCGGCGCTCATCTAGGCAACAATGAGCTTCTGTGCACTTCTCTGTGCTTCCCCTGCCAGCCTAAGTGAGGGCAGGCCAGGGCAGGCCTGGCGTCAGGGAGGGGCCCTGCAGGAACCTGGCGTCCCAGCGAGGTAGGAGCGCCTTCTCCTGGGCCTCCAGAAGCCTGGCCTTTTCTACTCATTCAGCCGTGGGAAACTTTAGGTGAAATTAGCAGAGTACAGTTGCACAGAGACACGATCGGCCGGTTGAGCAGCATCCGTGGACAGAAAAGACAGCGAGGTGCAGTCTCCGTGTGGCCCAGCGGCATGGGCCTTCGGGGACCAAGTCCCATCGGGTGGCTGCGCGGCTGCCCGCAGCTCACGGCTCTGTCTGCCAGAGACTCGGTGAGTTGTTAGGAAAGATTCAGTTAGTTTAGGTACTAAGTCAGGGGATAGTTCGTTACGTGTTACCAGGTGGGTTCCAGTATTTCTGGGTTATTCCCCTCCTCCAACAAAGAACTGAACGAGGGGGACAAAAAGTAGTCTTAAAGTTTTATTTAAAATTATAGAGAAAAGAAAAGGAAAGTTGAGCATAACAATAGAAACAGTAAAATGTGTACCGTGCCTAAAAGCCACAGTAGGGGTTACCATCAAAAGGCATGATAGCTTTGGTGCTGGGTATGCACACACCGCCTTCCATGGGAGGGAGCAGGGAGCGCTCCTTCCCAGATGGCGCCACAGAAAGGAAGAGAGAGCAGAGAGCTTGCTTCTGGTGTTGCTTCTGTTTATAGAACCCACTTCCCTTGAAGACTTGCTAGAACTCCCTACTGTCTGTGTGAGAGGGACGGAGCTTGAAATGGGCCTCTACGGCTGACGTCAGGTCCAGGCCACGCCCCCGGGGCTGAGGTTGGGTCCAAGCCACTCCTCCAGGTCACCATCCCTGGCCAGCCAGCCTTAGCCACGTCCTATTCGTACCGCATAAGGACTCTGGGACCGAGATCTCCTCAGGCCACCTGTAGTTTATTTAATACAATACTTTGCTGTCTGGGGAGGAGTAGGAGACTCTTCTTGATGCTGAGTCAAGTGAGGGGGCAAAAGATTTAGAGGACTCTTACTCTGAGACAGAATCTTGCCGTGTAACTGCAAGTTGGCCTTGCACTCGCCATGTAGCCCAGGCTGGTCTCGAACTCACTGTGATGGTCCTGTGTCTCAGCCTCCCAAGTGCTGGGATTACAGGTGTGTGCCACCATGCTGAGCTGAAGAGCCCCTTTTTGTGACTGAGCTGGAGCATTCTGTTGTATGATCACCTAAATTTAACGTACGTTTTCACAAATGTATGTATAGATAGTAACACTGGTGGAAGCCTCAAGCGAAAATGATTTAATTTGCGTTCAGGTTTTGATGCAGTGTTTGCCTGGTTCTCTTTGGTTAGAGATGATCTCACGCTGATATTGAAGGAGAGTCAGGATATGCCACCAAACACATGCCACTTTGGGATAAGGGTCATTTTGAGCGAAAGGTCCTAGAGAACGAACAGATGCAGAGAGCTTTGCTGCCTTCCCCTTTCTGCCTTGGAGCTGGGCGTCTGGCCCTAACCCCTTGTCCCCTCTCCTGTGCCAGGAAGAGAAAAGCAACTCTTACCACTGGGGAGAGTCAGCCAGAGATGATCCCACATAAACATACTTTAGAATAACCTTGCTCGTCCATCATTTTCCCTCATACGGCTCCCACTCTCACCCCACAATTTATTTGTCCCTGAGTGCTGAAACCCTGTTCCCTTCCTAAAAAAGTTAAGTCCTTGTGTCTTAGCTGCTTGAGTTTTACTGTTCTGTGCGCTCCTGTGCACATAAAATATTAATGAAATCTGTGTTCTGTGGGCTGGTCTGGAGCTCAGTGGTAGAGTGCTTGCCCTGCCTGCATGTGGCCCTGGGTCTGTCTTTTGTTGGTTAAATCAGCAGGCATAGCCAGACTTGGTGACAGATCCTTGTAGTACCATCTACTTGAGAGGCTGAGGCAGGAGGATCACTTGTGCCCAGGAGTTCAAGGTCAGCCTGAGCAACACAGCGAGATAGTGTCTCAATAAATGAACGCATGAATGAATGAATGGTGAATAAGTAAATAAGTTTGCCTACTGTCAGATACGGAACCTAAGTTAGAGGAAAAATGTTTTCTTCCTGGCAATTTATGAAGTATGACCTGGGTCTGGTACTGTCTATACAACGAAGTGCAGGTAGATGGCCGCATCTCATACCAGTTATTGTGTCCCTTCTTGGCCCTGTGTTGTACCCTCCCATTTTTATACTTGCGTTATTCTATGTAAAGTGGAAGCTGATAACATGTTTTCAAATCGTGGAAAGAATGACGCCTTGGGAGAGTGGCACATACCGCGCCGATGCCCGCCTTGGGCCTGTGATGGACAGGGCACCATTTAGGCACCAGATGGTGGCATCGCTTCCCCACACAGCCCACCTTGCCCAGTCCCTCCCCGCTGTCCCCATGGACTGTACTGGGGCTGGCTGGGCCTGTTCACTATGATGAGCAAAGGGCTTTGCAGAGAAAGGAAGATAGGGAAGGTCCCTGGTCTTCAGGAGTAATTCAGTGGTTTGTTCTCGTCTGGAGGCGGAGCAGAGGTGTCAGCCACTGGCCACCACAGAGTGGGAATACGGCAGAGAAAAGGCTACCAGCAGTTCACAGGGATTTGATCAGGACTCTGAGGCCAAGGTGTTAAGTTTCTAAATAATCCTCCCTGTTTCGTGTTTTCCCTACAGCTCTGACCTTGCTTTTAACTTGGAAGGCTATATTTTTGTATTCCTGAATGACATCTTTACAGCAGCAAATGGAGTTTATACCAAACAGAAAATGGATCCAAAGGTACCAGATTGTCCCTCCTATAGCTTTTAGCGGCCTCAAAATGACAGGAAAACTGAAAATGAAATTGTATGTTGATGTGTAATGTATGTCTGTCAATTACTAATTTCATTTTAATTATCTTGCGTGTGTGTGTGCATGTAAATTCTTGTTACACCTAGTCTTGAAAAACTTTGGGAGAAAGATAGGGGAAAAAGATGGGACTATTTGATTCTGTTGTGGTGCTGGAAATAGAATCCACAGCCTCTTGCACAGTAGATAACTGCTCTACCACTGACCTACGTTCCCAGCCCAAGATGGTACTATTTTACACACACACTCAGGGGGAGTCTATCTATCGTCTGTCTGTCTATCAATCATTTATCTAGAAAAGCAAATTCTTGTTACTCATTGGCATTGCAGCTTGGAACCTTAAGTTTTTCAAACCTCGGTTTTCTGTCAATGGGATGAAATGACCAGAATGGTGAGTATGTGAGGCCCTCCAGGACAGCTGCCTCTTGTGATCCCCAGAGGGTGGCGGCCCACCCCTCGGCCAACCGCAGCTGTCACCGGAAGCTCTGGACGAACCCGACGTCCGGTTCTTTGTCCCAGGTTCTTTGTGTCCAGCCATAAAGCTCACTCTGGACTGCAGGCTCATTTTGATGGGCAGTTTTTTTTAAATCTCTATGGCCATTTGTTTGTTTTAATGGTGGCAGTTTTACAAAGCCAGAGTTGTTGCCTTTTGAAAAACCACAATATGTCACTTTTTTGGTGTGGCCACTTTAATGAAAGTAAATACGTAACACGGCTGTTCTTCAGTGGAGAGACTGAGGTGTTTTAAAGGAGTCGTTTATGTTAACATTTTTCATCTTTGTTTGTTTCAAATTTCTCATTTTGAGTAACATACTTTAGAAAAACCTCACAGAATGGTAGAGACGGTCAGCCTTAGAGACCTTCTGTTTTCACCCATTTTATCTGCAGTTTTCAATGTCAAATACTCAGAAGTCACCACACAACTGAAATGCAACATTTTACACCAGCAATTTGCTGAAAATATTTCAATAGAGTTGGTCAGAATGCGTATTCTCACTTTCCATAGATATGTAGTTGTATAAATAGTTTGAGGAAATTTCATGCTTTATATTTCTAAAGTTGACTGGAGTTTTTATTGTTTGTTTTTGTGTTTTGCAGGAGCTGGGGAAATATGGAGTGCTTTTCTACAATGCCTGCTTCATGATCATCCCCACTTTTATTATTAGCGTTTCAACTGGAGACCTCCAACAGGTGAGTTAGTGATGGTTATTGCAGTCTCACTTTGCTAGCTTTTACAATCCTAATATTTGACATTTTCTGCTACTGCAATTAAAAATGTAAAGGTAGCAAGGCTTACCGGGAGGGTCCATAAAAACAAGATGCTTGAGAGCCAGGTTCACCTGTGGTCCAAACTATTCAGGATGATGAGGCAGAAGCACCTCTTGAGCCCAGGAATTCAGGACCAACCTGGGCTACACGGTGAGACCCTGTCAAAAAGAAAAGGTTGAAAATCTCAATGAGCTTTTGGTACTAATGTTAATAATAGACACATGGGGAGTTGCTAGAAGTACCAGAACTTGGAATTTGAACCTTTCTGTAAAACAGTAAAAATCTGAGCTTGAGTACCACTGTCCACCGCCCTGTTTTATGGTACTGGGGATGGGACCCAGCTTTCAACACTGAGCTCCATCTCCAGCTCTTTTTCAGTTTTTTCTTTATGTGGAGATAGGTTCTCACTAAGTTGTTTAGTTGCCCGGGTGGTACTTGAGCTCGTGATCCTTTACCATACTTGGTTCCCACTTTCCATTTTTGCTGATATGGAGACCCTGGCAAAGGTACATCCCTGAGAAGGAAATGCTGGTAGTTTAAAAAAGGATTTATTTATTTTCTGTAGTACTGGGGATTGAGCCCAGGGCCTTTGTACTAGGCTATATCCCTAGACCTTTTAAAATTTCTTCTTCATGACACAGTCTAAGTTGCTAAGTTTCCCAGTCTGGATTTGAACTTGCAGTCCTCTTGCCCTAGGCTTCCAGAGTGCTGGAATTATAGGTGTGCATCACCATGCCTGGGTAGTTACTTCATTTTTATTTATTTTTGTGGGCACTGGGGATTGAACTCAGGGCCTTGCGCTAGCTAGGCCAGTGCTCTACTGCTGAGTTAAATCCCCAGCTCTTTCATTTTTATATTTATTACTGGGAATAAAAATCTAGAAATTGTTAAAGCTCTGGGAAGACCTATTTGGAAATAAAAGCATATTTTCCCGTAGGAACAATGTGATGAATGACAGAGTGGCCGGAAACAGGATTTCAGGAACCTTACAAGTAAATACTTAGGCGTATGACGTGTGTATCTTACAGTAGTGTTCCTGTAGTAGTGTGTGTTCCAACATCTGAGTCACTGATTCTCGAATTTGTACAAGGTGTTTTGGGAAGTTTCTCCCACCTGCAGTGATCACCGTGCTAAGATTCGCAGGGGACGTTTTTCTTTTTTTCTTTTTTCTTTTTTTTTTTGTGGTGCCGGGGATTGAACTCAGACCCTTGTGCTTACAAGGCAAGCACTCTAATCACTGAGCTAAATCCCCAGCCCCTGCAGGGGACGTTTTTCAAAGCGTTGCTTGTGACTGTCTCATTGCGTTCCCACACTGGCCCTCAGGACAGAATACTGTCATTAGGCCCATTTTATGGGAACAGAGTTTAGGGCTGAGTGTTTGGAGTTTAGGGCTGAGTGTTTAAGTAACTTCCCGGCACAGCAGGTGATAGATCCAGGCAGCCTGCTCTAGAAACACATCCTGAGCTACAATCTCAACTATTCTATTTGTGTCTGAGAAGAGAGTGCTTCTTTCCTTCACTTGCGAAAAACCACAATCTGTCTTTTTTTTTATTTTCTTATTTTTTTTAATTTTAAACCAAGAGCATGTATTGGTACATTCTACATACATTGGTCACATTCATTACATTTATTCTGTACCTATACATGGTGCATCTTGGTTCTGTCTTGCACAATCTTACTCTTACAAAGAATAAGAGGCCTACCATATACAGACAGTCCTTGTCTTTTTAAAAATTTTATTTCATTTTTACTTGTCTCTTTTGAGACATGGTCTTGCTATGTTGTCCAGGCTGTGGTCCAACTCCTGGACTCGAGTGATGCTCCTGCCTCAGCCTCCCAAGAAGCTGGGCCAGCTGACTCTCATCTTAACATGGTCTGACTTCACAATTTTTGGAATTTAGTGTGAAGGTGATGTTCATTCCATAGAAACCTTACTTCAAATCCCACGGTGTTCTTCTCCTTGCCTCCTCATGTCACATTTTTCAGGGGCTAGTTTCAGTGCATATAATATACTTCGGTCACTTTTTATGCCGGTGATTCCATTGTAGATCATGCACCAAATACAACACAAAGGGACTTCATGTGCACAAAGTCGCATCTTGTTTGTCAAGTTTGGTTTCGTTGTCCTGAACACTGTCTGGTGAAACAGAAAGAGGCTGACTCCTCTTGCTTGTGAAGGAGAAACTGAATGTGTCCTTTTCTCTGGGGGACTGGGGACTGCGTGTGGGAGAGTGGGCAGGACCAGAGACCAGTGGCCTGTGTGTGACCAATGCTGCGTGAAGTCCACTGTGACTCTGGATTTATGCAGTTACTAGACCTAGTGACAGGACCTTGATTCTACTTATCAACAAGGCGGGAGGGCAGCTCCTGTTGGTAACGAATCAGGCCCTTGAAAAACAGTTCCAGCTGAACTTTGCTTAGTCACTTGAGTCTTCAGAGAGGTCCAAAGTCCATCTGGTGTTTTGCAACTGTGATAAATAGCGATTAAAAAAATAGGACTTTGTTTTTCCTGGTTGGAAAAACAAACCCAAAGGGCAAAATGAAAAAGATTCATATTTCAGTATACTTAGAGAGACAGTAAATCTAAAGAAAGAAGCACTTTATTGTTATTGAATTTTAATTACTTCCTGTTTTAAAGTAAATGTCACGCTGCATTATTTCCAAAATTGCCATGTGCATAGCCTATTAAAGACATAAAATCTTTAAAATTTTTTTTTCTAATGAAAATTAAATAATCCTCGATTTTTTTTTTTTTTGTGGTATCAGGAATATATAGTTTGTATTTGCTGTTTGCATAAATACTTCTAGCTCTTTGAGAAAATGTTTCTCTTTTTTTTATCCTTGAAGTTTGGGGCTTATTTTTTCTTTTATTTTGAATATGACTTTAATTTCAAATAAGTGTTTTCCATAATTTTATTATTTTGTGTTGGTTGGGTCTTTGCTTTTGGCATTATCTTTTTGGCTTTACTTCTCTTGGATATTATCAACCTCTTCATTTGGCTTGGGGCTTCCCAGTAAGACAGATTTGGAATTATGAATTTTTTATAAGTAAGCATTGCGCGTGCGCAAGCGCGCGTGTGTGTGTCTGTGTGTGTGTGTGTGTTGCTGGGGATGTAACCCAGGGCCCTGTGTATGCTAAGCATGAGTTTTATCAGTGAGGTGTACCCCAATCCCACAAGTAAGCATTTAGCAAAACTGTCTCACAACAGAAACATTCAAACATATACAGAAACATGGAAAGTAGTATAACCCATGTCCTGCTCAACAAGTTTCAACAGTTATCAACATTTAATGTATATCTTTTGGATAGAAGTAGGCAAATTATTACTAATGAGTCAATGTCGGCAAAATGTGACAAAGCTCTACTAAGTAGAAAATTTCATTTTGTTTAAAAGTATAAATTATAAACCTGAAATGATGTAAATAGTTCTAAATGTATAGAGTTACTAAAATGTGGCTAACAAATTATGACTTATGGGAAAGTGAACAGAACTTTGACCCAATCTTTTTTTGTTGTTTTTTTTATACAAGGTCTCACTATGTAGTTCAGGCTGGCCTTGAACTCGCTATGTAGCCCAGGCTGGTCTCCCAGCAATCTTCCTGCCTCGGCCTCCTTAATGCTGGGATTACAGGTGTGTGCCACCATGCCTGGCTCCCACTCACATTCCTGAGCGCATACTTATGCAGTCTTGAGTCACCTTGAAATTGTTTTTGGTTATAGGCAAGGGACACATGAAAAATATTCCTTTTTATTGTTTCCTGCCATTTTAAGAGGGTTCATTTTCTTTTTTTCAGTAAGGAATAAATTCCTGGGAAGCAGAAATTGAGCCTTTAACTTCTCTACCATATTCTCTACCTCAATTACTTGTTTGCTTTGAACATAATAATCCATAGTTTGTCCATGATGCAAGATGCAAGTTCTTAAACAGTTTATGAATTTGAATTTTTCTGGACCGCATTGCTGAGTTGGTAATAAACTCTCTTCAAAGATTATCTCTAAAAAGTAAACCAAACCAAATCATTCCAAATTAGCAGAGATTTGCAAGATAAATAGTAGCTTCAATACTTGCTATCATTCTGTACTGGCCACTAGTGAAGCTGAATTTCATTCAGTCCTCACATCAACCTTTTGAGGAAGCGGCTGTTTTTAATAATCACCATTTTGTAAAATGAAGCTGAGGGTTAGGGAGGAAAAGTAATTTGACCAGCCTCGCACAACTAGCATGGCGTGAGATTTTGACAGCTGGATCTTCTGTGAGGATTTGGGTCAGGACCTTGTTCCTGTTTGCTATAGGAAGGTGGTTCCTGCACTAAAACACAGTTTGGTCAAAGCAGAAGACTTAACCTGCAGTGTCATTGATCTAATACTTAGTTTCTTTTCTTTTTAATAATAGGCAACTGAATTCAACCAGTGGAAGAATGTCCTATTTATCATACAGTTTCTTCTTTCCTGTTTTTTGGGGTAAGAAACCATAGAAAATAGAAGTGTTGGTCCCTGTATCTCTTGATAATTCAAATCTAAATATACCTTTATTTTGGTCTGTCAAATCTTTGTTTTTCTCTGGAGATGACGTTTCTCCCTCTGTTTCCACGGGGCCCTCCATTTGCAGATTCAACCAAATGTGGATAGGAAATATTTGAAAACAAATTTTCCTGTAATGAAGATACACGGACCTTTTTCTTGCCATTGAAATGCACTCCCCAAACCGTTCAGTGCGACAGTTATCTGTAAGTGCTCACATTGTCTTGGGTCTCCTAGGAAACCTGGAGATGATTTAAAGTCCGCAGGCACGTGCACAGCCTGTACATTTTATAGAAGACCTTGAGCAACTGCAGACATGGTGTCCACAGGCGTCCTGGAGCCAGTGCCCTGGGGATGTGGAGGGACACTGTGCTCCTCCACTGGGGTCACCTGGGCCCCAGGACACCAGGGTGCACGGCCTGAAAGGCCAGGAGCAGGCACTAGTGTTACATTCTCCTGCAAAATAGGACTCTGCCTTGGTTCCTGAAGGTTCGTCTGAAGTCTGCGCACCTCTCCAGTGTAGTACTGTGTTGTCACCGTCTCCTTAATTCTCCAAGAGCTCATATAAATAGGCAGCAGTAACACCATTTTCCTGGAGTACTGCACCTATGACATGCGGGAAGGTCTCTGAGGAGAGATGTCCGGGCTGTGTCCAACAATTAGGTTTTCATTGTTGAATTCTTCTTCAAGGGTATCTTCTTGTTGAAAGGCCATGTGTCCTTTTTAATCTTCTAAAAACCGAAAACTCCTTTGCATGAATTGGTGATACACGCCAGAAGTAATTCAAAAGGGCGAAGTAAGCAGGGAACACCAGCCGCCGCCCTTCTTCCTGCCCGTAGCACCGCAGTTTTCCCCCACAGAGGACACCTGCCATTCCGGAAGCCGTGGGGAGGTCCCTGCTGAGCTGGGCCGCACTGGTGTTTATGCACAGTGAAAGGGTCTTTGGATCGCTGTCTCATGGGATCACTCACCAGAGCATGGTTGTCCCTTTAGAAAGATGAATGTCCTTTATTCTTAATTTTTACCACAAAGACTATGATTTTCATTATGCGTAAGTAAACTAAGACAACTTACGGTCTCTTTGGTCAGCACTCTGTCAGACTTGATAGTAACTGGTGTTGTAGTCACGTGGACTAAGAGCATTCAGATAGATCTTCTATTCATTGATTCTCTCTTTAGCTGTGTTGGATTTAATGTTTATTCTGTATTGGAGATTTAACTATCTTATATTTCTTTTGTGTAAGTCCCACAGTTTTTTTCCTCAAACTTATTTATTCCTAACACTCTTTCACGGATGATTTGTGACTGTACTTCTTAAAATTGTTACACGTATAGCTAGTCTAGATTCTGTATCTGATGCCAGAAGTTCGGGATGTGTTGATTCAGGTACTGTCATTGCGGTTGGCTGTCCTGCGTGTTTAGTGACCTGTGATTATGAGGATACCGTTGAATGTTAATCGGTCGCATGGTCTGAAATTGGGGATTTGAGAAACTTCCCAGCAAGGACAGAGTGTATTTGCTTTTGCTTGTAGCCAGGTGTTGCCCTAGAACTGGCCTACATCAGGTCTTGCTGAGAGTCTGGTATGAACCAGACCCACCTGGAGTTTGGTTTAAGACTCAGGTTTCAAATAGTGCTGTCCCCCAGTGTCCTCACCCGGAGGCAGCCCTGCCCTGTTCTGATGCTCTGCTTTACAGGGATGGTGGTGGTGGTGGGGTTCTTGTGTTTCTGTCAAGACCAACGATGTCTCATTTACTGTGTCCTTTCCAGGATGAGTCATCCAGTGGGAGGGTTTCTAGGGTACTTAGCCATTCTCGGAAGCATGAGTTAAGTGAAATGTTTGTAGTTCTCCGAGTTGTTGACTGAGAACATTTAACCTTGAAAAAGCCTAAGCCACATTTGTCCAGGCCTCTCATATAAAATAATCAGCCCCTAGCATGAAACACGGAGCAGCTCCCTTCCCTGGTTAAGCAGTGCTTCGGTCTTTTCTCGTGTCGCGGTAACATGAGGAGGTAGTGATTTTGTTTTCACTGTTTTCCTTGCACTTTCCCATGTAATCATCACATGAAGGAAATTGCTAAGCAAACCCTCTGAAATGAGCGGGTCCTGGCTGTGAGCCCCCGAGTCACTCGGGCTACCCCATCATTGTACAGACCGAGTATTTTTTTCCACTTAATGTACTTCTTAGGAAACAAATACTCTCTTGGTAAAATACAATAATTTATCATCAGTAGTCATTTTGTCCTAAAGGCATAGTAATTGTAAAGAAATCAGTGAACACCATGGAATCATTAACAATTTAGCTTTTGTTCCACTCTGAGGATGTAATCGAGGCAGATGTCAGGCTTTTAAGTGGCTCTTACAGGGCTGGTGTCATACAGGCTGCTAAGGGCCCGAACTCTGGGACTAGATGGCCTAGGGTCGCACAGGAGCTCACTGCCTGTCACCCCTGGGTTTTCCTCTCTGAGCCTCAAGTGCCTTATCTGTAAAATGGGATAATTGAGCTAAAGTACCTGATTGATAGGGTGGAGTTATTTGGATTGAAGGATTTAATATTGAAAAAGGCTTAAGATTAGCTAAATATGTAGAAAATGCTCAATAAGCAATATTACCATTTCTGTTTCCTGAAGTGGCCTGTTTAGCTTGGTGATCCTGTCACTCCTGGCAGATTTGGCCTGATCTATAGCACAGGGCTTCAGCAGTTTTTCTTCTCTTCTATATACTCTGCCTTCTGGGATCAGTTTTTAGTTCTGAAGCATCTCTGGAACAAACTTCATGTTTGTCGTGGTAGAGTTTTTGGAGTCCCACTTTCCTGCAGATTTGGAGTCAAAGGACAGGATGACCGATCCCAGCCATTCGCATCCCTATGTGGGGGAAGGTGTCCTGAGCGCCCAAGTGTGTCCTTGTGTTTTGGGGCGAGTGGCGCTGGCCTCGGCCATCGCCTTGCCTGGCGGTGTTCAGCGGAGCTCAGGGCCTGAGTGCAGGACATCAGCGGAGCCAGACTCGGCTCTTAGTAAACTTGAATTCTGTGTTTCAAACTTGTCTTTTCAACCACCAAACTGCCGTTCTGAGTTGAAAACATAGTTAAACTATCACACCTTACCAAAGCATGTTAGGAAGCCAGGGGCACAGTGAAAGGGCAGCTATTCTATTTCTTACTTACAGTCGTGGTGAAGGACTTGGCATGGCGGAGACGGTTCTCTGTGTGATGAGGGTTTGTAAGCACCGCATCATTACGGAGTGAGACCCTTCAGGAAGGTAAATGTGATCGTAGGGGCCACGGTAATTGAGTGCTGTTAGAGGGAAAATACAGACTACAACTCAGATTTGAGAAACGAGATTTCTTTTTTTCAGATAGGGTCTCGCTGTGTAGTTCAGGCTGGCCTTGAATATGTTATGTACCTCAGGAAGGCCTCGAACTTGAGGTGATCCTCCTGCCTCAGCTTCTCAAGTGCTGGGATTACAGGTGTGCACCGCCACGCCTGGTGAGAAACGAATTTTTAAAAAAGCTAGCTCTTGCAGGCCTTTTTAATCTTGCTGAGAAATTACTGGTTCCAATTCATTCTTTCCAGCAGCATGTACCAGCCTTGGGTCTCAAGAGAATTATCCTGATCTTTTTCTGCCCCAGCAGCAGATCCTTAGATCCTACAGAAGGGGGAATACATAACTTCCTTATTGCAACCTGAAGATAGCAAATTTTCCCTACTCATGGCACAAAAAAAAAAAGCTCCACTTTTGAATTTTCAACTCGTATCTCTGAAGATGCAGGTGCAGGAGAAAATGATTCTGCAGACACCTTGGAGCAACAGAACCCGTCAAGGTGTGAGCATTGGCATCGCTCCCAGCAAGGGCACTCGATGCTTCAGAGGAAAATCCGTGCTTCAGAAGATGTACCGTGTCTATCCCCCGACCTTGTGTATCCCCAACACAACGTGGGTTCCTGGGGTTGGAGCAAGTTCTTCCCACAGGTGGGGAAGTGGAGGTTACTTGAAATTCTTTAAGATCTGGACTTAGGACCTAACTACATTATTGTCTTCTAAGTAGAGAAAACCAAACTCAGATTCAGTGTGTCCCATTGTCGCTTCACAGCAGAGATCACTGCTGACCTCAAAAGGTATGAAGAGCCGGGTGTGGTGGTAGGCCTGTAATCCCAGCATCTGGGAAGCTGGAGCAGGAGGATCGCAAGTTCAAGGTCAGGCTGTGCAACTTAGTGAGACTGTCTCAAAATAAAAAAGTAAAGGCCTGGGGACATAGCTCAGTATCAGGTCCCTGGGTTAATCTCTTGTACCAAAACCAAAACACCAAACCACCACAGCAACAAAAAACACCAGCTGGGTGTCCCCTAATTCAGTTCAGTTCTGACACCCTCTCCCTGGAGGCAGCATCAGATCCTGTAGGTTGAGGACTCACGCCCCAAATCGAGACCAGTTCTGATGGACCAGCAAGAACTGGGGTTCTCATGACCCCTCCTCAGGTTTGAGTAATTTGCTAGAGTGGCTCACAGGACTTGGGGACACGCCATGCGCTTTGGGGCTTATTGTGAAGGATATTTTAAAGGTGGCAAACATGCAGCTGGACGCAGAGACACCTGTGCTGAGATCCGGAAGGACCCCCGGCGTGGGAATTCTCATCCCCGGGGAGCTGCACTCCGAGCCCCTCCTGGCACGTGGCCGCATCAGTTCGTGTCCACCTTTCTGTCAGCCTTCGCATGTGTGGATAACCCGCAGCTGTCAAAGCCTTGGCCTTTGGGTTTGAATGGTGGCCTCACTGCACAGATGTGATTGAATCCTGGACAGCCATAGAGAAATGTGCCTGGAGGAACGGAAGGGAGCTGATGGGCGTGGGGGAGACCCACAAGGGCCATCTGCTCAGATGCTGCTTGGCCTCTGTGCTGCGTTCCTTCCACCCGGCTCTGGGCAGGGTCCCTCTGAAATGCATCGATTGATCTGGCATCAGACAGAATTGGGCAGAGAATTTCATTATGGCAACTCCAAGATGGGAAGTGGGTGGAGAGGTGAGTGTGCGTCCTACCTTGGGGAAGAGAATTGTCCTTTCTGTGGCCTTGGGGAAGGAGTTACGAGCCCACAACCATTGTGTTGAGTGGGAGGAGTCTCACAGTGGCCTCCTGTTATTCAAACGTTGTGTCGGATTTTCATATATGCTGGTGTGTACGGTGGTCAGAGTAGCAAGTGGTAAATTAGGTCGTTTGAGTTTTTGATTGCCGTGATCATGCCACATGCCCTCGGGAAAATCTGTTATATTTGTGCCATTTTAGAAGCGAGAAGAAGCCTTTGAGAGGGTTTTGGTTCATGGGTTTCCACCTGGAGCCCCCGTAAACCACATGCAGTTTGCCTGTGTTGTCTGTTGTGCATCAAATATATGTGCTGTAATTTTGGGAATGTACATAGATGGAATGATTTAAAAATACGCGATGGCAAAAAGCTACTAAGACCTCAGCAATGGTTTATTAACATCTTGCATTTTTATGAGTCTGTAGCTGCTGCTGTGAGCAGGTGGATTTCTTTGGTGTTGAAAGTGGTGTGGTTTCCCTACACGGAGTTGATGAAGGTGCTTTTAGTTCAAAGTTGTGGTCTCGCCCAGTGTATCGTACCATACTTATTTGCAGGTAGGAGTAGATTGCATTTCTTCAAAAGTCATTTTAATACACTCCTTTGATCCTAGTGGTTTCTATTCGCCCTCTCTGGGGACATCTAGTGGGCACACGGAGAGGTGCAGCTGTCTGTCCAGACTTTCAGTCACTCGGAAAAGTTAGGGAGTTTTCCTCCTCTGGCTCAGTGCAGCTGGTGAAGGAATGAAAGTCCTTGTCACCCTCCTGGTGGGTGGGCCCTGGGGTCATAGATCTGCCCCTACTGACTGTGCATGTGAGTGAGGTGGTCCCATGAAGATGCAGGTAGTTTCCGTTGTTGCAGTCAGGCAGCCTTTCTCCCCCTTGTGGTGTTGGGGATTGAATCGAGGGCCTTGCACATCCTGGGCAAGCCGGTTAACTCTGGGCTACACTGAGCTACACTTCTAGCTCATCACAGCAGCTTTTTGTGAAAACATTAAAATACTTTGGACATACTGACTTGGACTCTTATTCCTTTCAAGTTAAAATTGTAAGTGTCACATCAATTATACATTTCAAATGAGAACCTCAACAGTATCTGTTCCCCCTCTGCCATCCCTGGTAGTAAGCACACTCAGGCTGGCAGAGGCTGCGGTGTTGAAGATGGCAAAGGTGACTCTGTTGGTAACAGGGAGGCCTGCGCCTCGCGCCTGAGATGGGTGTGGGAGATCAGCAGGGAGGGCAGCCCGGGTCCCAGGCACACTGAGCGCTCCCCAGAGTCAAGCCGCTGTGTCGTGTCCCTGGGGAGCCACACTCGCACCTTCTACCTGGGACCTGGCTTTAGAATCACCGCTTCTTAGGCACTCTCTGAGCCTTTCAAGGCTCACTCCCGGCTAGGTGTGACTGTTGCCCCTTTTGACATTTAATCATCTGCTGTGGATGTTCCACTTGCTGTAGTTCATCTCCCTCAGTGCTCAGGGGAACCGGCTCCCTTCCTAACCTCTGGCTGCATTCTGCGTTCTTTTTCTGTGTACGTGGTGTGTCTGGCACATACTTGGTTGCAGCTCCACAGTCATTTTACTGGCAAGCTAGCGTCAGTATGTACTGTCGATGTTAAATGTCTGAGTTAACTTTGGTAACAGTGTACGAGGGTCTCACTGAGAGGCAGAACACACTCATTTCACTTGTCCAGAGCCAACCACTGCTCAGCTGTTTCCCTCCTAACACCTGTGTCCACAGCTCTGGCTGCACGTGTTTAAACCCCATAAACTTTTCCGTCCTGCACGGCTGGGCCCGCCTCGCACCCTTGGGTGGGTGGGGACCTCTCCGGGCACCATTGTGTGTTATGGTGTAATGTGTGAGTCTGATGCCCAGAGAGGTTCAACTCTGTTGTAACACAACTGTGAAGCAAAAGATTTCAGGTCACTGAAGAAAATTCCTTCTCCTTCCCCCACGCCACGGAAACGGTAATGGGAGACAGAACAGGAAGCCCCCTCGGTTAGCAGGTCTGGGGAATGCGCAGCTTACCCATGTCCTGTAATGAGTCCATTACCACAGGACTCAATGAGTCTGTAGGTGTGGGTCACACAGCCTTTATGTTTGTCCGAAGTACTGTGTGTCAGCCACCAGCTGAGACCCAGCTGGAAGCCGCACATTTGGCGTCTGTGTCCTCACGCAGGTTTCTGCTGATGTTCGCCACGGTTCTGTGCAGCCACTACAACTCGGCCTTGACCACTGCTGTGGTGGGAGCCATCAAGGTAAGTGGGCGGGGCCTCCCGTGGACAACTGAGCTGGGGAACCGACGTGCTGAACTCTAGAAGGGGAGCTTCGCTGTGCTGTCGTGGCCGGCCGACAGAAATGTAGTGAGAATGCAGACTCCTGACATTTTCAGCTGGGTCCCAGAGGCTGCTCCCTACCATTTCTTGGGTTTTTGTAATGCACGAAACAGAGGGTGGGGTATTGCTAACTTAAGAAGGAAAGACAAATTATTACTTTTAAATTGAGGTGAGTGGGAGGGGATGATTTGGGAAAATGAAGTAGAAAGTGGAGGGAAAAGATTCCAAGTATCTATGATCACTTTGTACTATGCAATTTGGTTTTCTGGGGGCACCTGCCAACTAGAAAGGGAACCCTGGGAAGGGCTGCTTTCAACCAGGTCCGTGCTCAGCTAGAAGGCCAGAAATGAACAGGGCTTGTGTTCTGGACTCTCTTCTCCCAGAACAGCTTAGATTTTCCATTCACACGAACTCCCAGCATGAGAGGGGAGTCTGCCAGGGTCAGCAGGTACCCGCCTGCTGGCTGCAGAGGCTCCTGGAGCACACCCCGGTCTAATCCATGTCTTGTCTCTGTTCAAGCTTCAGGCCCGTGTGATGACCAGTCACTACAAGTGACTGTAAAAAGACAGGAGCTGGCAAGCTGGTTCTAATGCAGCTCTTTATCTTTTCCCTGGAATAGGGGAGGCAAATAATGTATTTTCTGTTCTTACCACTGTTTCTTTATAAAGCTATGCATAATGATTATCATTTTTCCAACATTCAGTGAACATCTTCTCTCTATAAGTTTCTGTGCAAAGCAACTGAAATGTGTAGTTTCAGGTTGTGCCATATGTATGTATTTCCCCTAAATGCTCGACTTTTAATGGCAAATTCCCTCTTTTGCAGAATGTGTCTGTTGCCTACATCGGGATGTTAGTTGGTGGAGACTACATTTTCTCCCTATTAAACTTTGTAGGATTAAATATTTGGTGAGTGAGATTTTTAAAACTCATTTGATTAAGAATTTTAAACAGTTTGAATAATATGTAATAAAAGTTGAAAGAGAAATCTTATATATTAAATCAGAAGTTACTTTTGTATTATAGTTTGTAAAATTTTGTTTAAATTTCTCTTTTTTGGTGGTGCCGGAGTTTAAACCTCAGACCTCACTCATGCTGGGCAAGTGCTCCACCACTGAGCTCTGAGCCCAACTCTGATTTCTCTGTTTTTTCCCCTCTATTTCTCTACCCACATTAATTTCTCATGCAGATGTTGTCATGAACACCCACAGGGCCAGGATCTGAGTTCATTCCTGCATCTTCCTCCCAGAAGGATCCCCTAAGTTATGTCTTCCTCCTGCTGAGTGGGTCTCATTAACTTGTGCCATTTCAGAGTGCCATATACCAAGGGTGCCCTAAAGATAGACTGACTGGAATCTTTTTAATTTTTGTACTGGGAATGGAACCCAAGGTGCTCTACCACTGACCTACAACCCTGGGCCTGGTTTTTTTTTTTTTTTTTTTTTGGTTGAGACAGGGTCTTGCTAAGTAGCTGGATTCAAACTTGCGAGCCTCCTGCCTCAGTCTCCTGATTAGCTGGGATTACAGGCGTGTGCCACTGTACCTGGCTGGCCAGAATACTTCTCAAAGGCATTTTGGTGTCCTAAACCTCGGTGCTATTTCAGGATAATGAATACAGTTTGGTGAAGCAAGTGTTTTCTGTCTGAGGTTCTGTATTAGGTTTGATTACTCTCTTTCCATACTCCCCCCAGTGTTTATAAGTAGGAGAAATCGTCACAGGCCATCCACGAACCTTAGGAAGCCCCAGAGAGCTGACTCGTCCCCTCCCAATCAGGTTGACTCTACTCGTACAGATGTCAGCTCAGCCATGGGACTCCCAGGTACTTACTCTGTTTTTTCTCCTTTCAGCATGGCAGGCGGCCTGAGATACTCCTTCGTAACGCTGGGCAGCCAGTTAAAACCTAGCCAAACGGACGAGGAAAACGTCCCTCTGGAAGTGAGGAGCTAGGCGCTGGGGCAGGATTGCAGACTGACTTGCTGACCGGCAGGGGGAGCAGTTCCCAGCTGGAATGTGCGGCCAGAGTTTCACACTCGGGACCCTCACCGCCCTGGTCAGAGCACAAACCCGAAGTCTGCAAAACACAGACTGACCTCCATGCTGGTGCCTGGTGAGCGTCGGGGGCCTGAGGAGGGGCCTCGGGCGGAGCTCGGCCGGCCTGGAAGGCAGCGATGCTTTCCGAAAGAGCCCCGGAGGACCCCGGTTCCCACCAGCCTCGCGCGCCCTTCACTGCTGTGCGCCGAGGAGGATGCCCAGCGCGACCCTGACTCCTCGTGCCTGGCCTCCTGGTACAGGTGCCACCACCACAAGGTACCACGAGAATAGCTTTATTTTTGTTTCAACAAACATCTCTTTAATAAAATTGGCCAATCAATGGCCAGGAAAGTCGTTACCTCTGACTTAAGCTACGTTGGCATCTTCCCTAATCATTTGAGTAAAATAAAGTCCTTTCTTTTTTGAGACAGGGTCTCGCTGTGGAGTTCAGGTTGGCCTTGAACTCACTATGTAGCCCAGGCTGGCCTTGAACTTGCAGCAATCCTCCTGCCTCAGCCTCCCCAGTGCTGGGATTATAGGCGTGCACCACCACACCCGGGTAATAAAGTCATTTCTGTGAATGCCTCATCCTGCGCTGTTGTTGCAGACAGGCAGGAAATAGTAGGTCAGTTATTCACAATACGGAACATCTAGCTTCATGGGACAATTAAGCTCCTTTTAGGACTCATGTTAAGAGAAATTACAAAACAACTCAACGGAAAAAACGCTCAGGGTGAGTCCTGTAAATATTGAAGTGGCTTATCTGCCTCTTTCTGCACATGTCCCACCAGGTTTGTCCCAGGGCTTTAACCAAAGGTGCATCGCCTGACAAGCTTGCCTACCACCTGGACAGATGGTGGTTGGGAAGGAGTCCTGATGACCAGGGGTGACCTTTGACCTCCCCACCAGGAAATTGGCGGTTTTCCATCCCTGTGCGGGGCGAGTTGGGGGCAGTGGGCATTTCTCCCTATTTTTCTCCAAAGGTTCAGTCTTTGCCCAAATAAACTAGCAAGAGACAGTTTAACAGGATAAAGTGCAGAGAGGCTGATTACATGTACCTGTGCATGGAGCCACCTAAAATAGGAACCTTGAGGGCCAGGTGGCTGAATTTCACAGGAGAGGGAAGGGAGTAGGCTGTTTTAGGGAGGTAGCAAATGAGTATTAGGGGGAAAGGGCCTGAAGAACAGACGGTGTTTGGAGATGAGGCCCCTCTGGGCTCTGGTGTGGGGTTTGATGTACATTCTCTTTCTGGCTGGCAGGAGCTCAGTCGTCTTGGCCAGTGGAGTTTCTGTAAGAAAACTAAAGGCAGTTGTGTTCCTCTGTGGTTTACAGGGTCTTTAAGGATCCACAGTTGCTTCAGAGAAGAGCCCCCGCCCACATCTGCTGGCCCTTGATTGAGCCTTTGCCATGAAGCAGTCAGTACACAGAGATGCCATACTCTGGGGTGCTGTTTTCTGACCTGACACAGGTAGAGCCCAGTCTGGAAGCCAGAGGCCTGCCTTCTCATCCTGTCTTTACTGGTCACCTCCAGGAACCTTTACAAGTCATTGTCCCTCATGGCTTCCGGTATTTTATACTCAAACTCAAGTAATCCCTCAATCCTTGCCTGCAGTAACTTTCTAAATTTCTGAAGCTGTGCTAAGGAGGCAGCAAAGGAAGAGAACACGGGCCCTGTGTTGCTTCTCTTTACTTCTTAAAATAATTATTTTTAATTCTTATACACAACAAAATTTATGATCTTAACCACTTTATGTTCTTTTGCAACCAATCTCCAGAACCTTTTCGTGCAGATCTGAAACTGTACCATTAATCGACTCCCCATCTCTCCCTCCTGCCCCTCCTGGATCCCACCATTCTGCTTGTCTCTGGGAATCTGGTGGCTTAAGATATTGTGCGCAAGAAGCATCACACAGTATTAGTTTTTTTTTGTGACCGGCAAAATATCCTCAAGGTTTACCCATGTTGCAGGATAGATGTGTTAGAATTTCCTTCCTTTTCAAGTTGAATATATTGTGTGTCTACACAGTAATTTGTCATCTGTTCATCTGTTGATGGTCTCGTGGGTTGCTTCCACTTTCTGCGTCTTGCGAATAATCTGCTATGAGCGTGTGTTTTAGTTACTTTTCTCTCGTTGTTGGGACAGAATACTTGACACCCAAAGTTAGGGGAAGAAAGGTTTATTAGCTCACAGTCTGCAGAGGTTTCAGTCTATAGTCCGCTGGGTCCGAGGCAGGGCGGCATGGCAGGGGCAGGGCAGACCCGCATGGCAGACCGGCAGCAAAGTAAAGTCAGGAATGCAAGGAATGTATGCAAATAAGCAATGCAAACAAGCAGCTAGTTAGCTTCTTCTGGTATCTTTTATCTAGGCTACCTGCCCTTAGGGCGGGTAGCACTCCCACCCTTAATTTTAGTTTCGCATCCCAGCAGAACCATGACAAACCGATCAGTGGATCAATTTGGTAATCACATACTCTAGATCCAGCTATCTCTTACCACATGAGGCTTTGGGGGGACATCTAGACACAAACCATAACAGCGTGGGTAATGCAAGTATCTCTTCAAGACCTTGCTGTAATTCCTTCGGATAAATACCCAGAAGTGGAATTGCTGGATTGTATGGTAATTGTATTTTTAATTTTGAGGAATTGCTCTACTGTACTGTTTCCTCTTGTGGTTATTCCCTTTTCCATTCCTACCAACAGGGCTTTCAATTTGTAGACATCCTTGATAACACAAGTTCTTTCCTATTTTTGTCATAGTGACCACCCCACTGGGTATTCTGGCTTTGATCTGCGTTTCCTTCATTAATCTATTAGTGACACTGAGCATTTTCACATGTACTTGTGGCCCTTGATGCGTCTAGAGAAATGTCTTCTCCAATCCTTTGCCCATTGCTTAACTGTGTTGACTGTTTTGTTGTAGCTGAGTTGTAGGAGTTCTTTATGGTTTTAATTGACTTTTAAAAGTTGGCTGGAACGTGATGTTGGCACTTCCAAATTATTGTCGTAACTTTTGTGGCATCAGCATCCTTTCTGAAAATCAGAGACCAAAAATGCCAAGCAAACAAGTAAAAACTGGCTTTTGTTCTTTATTTAAAAAAAACTTCTAGGGCTAGGGATTTAGCCCAGCGATTAGAGTGCTTGCCTTGCAAGCACAAGGCCCTGAGTTCGATCCCCAGCACCAAAAAAAAAACCAAAAAAAACCCTCCGAAAACCAAAACCAAAAAGCTTCTAATCATGATTTTTGCAATTCTGAAAGGAAGAGGATTTTGTTTTCTGACTTTGCCACCTGCTTCCATTACATTGGCTGGCAGAAGGTGCCCCAAGAGCAGCCCAGCAGCCCTTGTAACTCAGTGGAAAGTGGGAATTTTTGCTGTGGCACTAAAGGGAGGTATGAATCAGCTTTTGAATTAAGGTTTTTTGGATGGAGAGAGGTGCTCTAGAAAGGATCTGTGAGCACTGAAGACAGTGAAGAGGAAATGTAGTTCAATGACCTTGGCCTCTGGATTTCTTTTTTCTCATTGAAAGCATCATAAATATAACTACTGGATAGGAGAAAGTTAGTTTAATTTCCTTGATATGTTGCATCCTCTGGCCATTGTATTGCAAATAATAGTTACACCTTTTGTGAACTTGGACTTTTTTCTGGTGTTTTAGTTTTTTTTCCCCCACATTAAATATATTTGAAATACAGGGGCCTGTAGTTTTCTGCCTTCTGGGGTTGGTTAAAGAATAGGAGGTAATTTAGAAAAGCTATTTTAAATATATTTTCATGCCTTAGGAAACTAGCAATATTGCACATGTTGATAATTTCAGGGTAATTGGTGACTTTTTTTCCTTTTGCATTGTCCCTTTCAGTTTGGTTCCCTGGGCTCCTGAGTTGTTTTCTGTGAATGGATGTGTATCTTGCATACATTTTGAGTGCTAGGACCTGCCAAGGGTCAGAAACTCGCCTGCCAATAGCTGCGGCTCCGAGGTGGCTTTCTGGAAAGCAAAGTTGCCCAGGAGTGCAGAATCTCTAAGCTTCTTTTTTGTTACCAGACCCTGGTTCTTACAGAGAAGAAATCTCTGTGGGTTGGAGCCAGCAAACCTCAAGCCATTGCTGGAGACGTCAAGGGCAGGACAGGCTGGCTTCCGACAGCTTCCACAAATTATCTGAAAGAAACGAAGTGTAAGGAAGAAAGGTATATTTCACAGTTTCAGAGGTTGCAGTTCATGGCTGCTTGGCCTTTGCCTTCTGGCTTGGGAGAGGCAGAACACGATGGTGGGAATGAGGGATGAGGAATCTGCTCATGTGTGGCAGCCAGGAAGGGAAAAAGGAAGGGTTGGTGTCCCAGCATCCCCTTGAAGGGTGTAGCTTGATGTCCTAACTTCCATCTGCTAGAGCAGTGGTGGTGAACCTGTGGTACAGATGCTGTAGCAGGCATGCACAGCCTCCTCTGTCGGCACCCCCGCAGCAGAGTACCAGATAAGTTGTTTTTTCTAAACTAAAACCTGAGGTTAAATTGCAGTGTTGGCATTTTGCAGTAAGTGGGTTTTGGGTTTGCAGTTTGGGCACTTGGTCTCTAAAAGGTTCACTATCACTGTCCTAAAGGTTCCACCACCTCCCATTAGCACTGCTGACTGGCACCCAAGTCCTTACCCAGTGGGCCTTTGGGGGACACTTATCCAAACTATAGCAAAAGGTCAGGACATAGTGCCTGTGTGCCTTTGGACGCCTACCTCCACTCCAGGTAGAAGTCGTTACCACAAGAAGCCTCAGACTGTTCTGCTCATGGTGTGTGCCTGCCGCTGCACATCCGCCCGGCGGTCTGAGCAGCACTCCGAATCCCTCGCTGTTGGTCCAGACCACCCTGTGAGTTTAGGGGTTCAGTGGGCTGTGAGCTTAGATGGTGAAAGAACAGCTTGCTTTTCTCTAACCTCTAATCAAAACTGAGCATTTCTTTCCATTTGAATGTAAACCAAACCACAGTATTATTAGCTGGACTTGGGGCTGCTTTACATCATGTTCGTTTTTACAGAAAGGCCATTTATACCCTGCTCATTATTTTGGCAGCTCTTAGACTCATTATTTTTTGCCATTTAATATGTTCATAAGGCAGCATATTTTTAGTGTATCACCTTTTAAAAATATTGTGATAACTATTTTTTTCCTTTTTGGAAATTCATTTCCTTAATATTTTATGCACTTAGAAACATTATCCAGAGGCCATAGCTAGACTGCCATTGTGGCCCATGGGTACTTCAGAAACTTCGAGAAAATTCCAGATTAATGTGCTTCCAGGCCCGCTTTTGGCCTTAGTGCAGTGGAAGTTTGCTTCTTGCTATGGTGTGGATATGATCTGTGCCCAAGACTGATGGTGTCGAGGAGGGGTAGGGCCTTTAGGAGGCGGGGCTTCCTGAGGACGACAGTCATGCGCCCATGTGAAGGGTCAGGGCTGATCTGTAGAGGGGGACAGGGTCCTACATGCGTGAGCTGCTGTGAAAGAGCAAGCCTGGCCCCTCCCTGAACTCTTGCTTCCTCTAATCAGGTCACTGTCTCATTATGAGAGGAAGCCAGGGGGCCCTTGCCAGCTCCCAGGGTCCAGAGTCAAGTCAGCCTCTTTTGTTTATGCAGAACCTGCTGCAGAGACACAGAATGGACTAAGCCACTTCCGGAACAGGTGTGGATCAGCCCGGGGGTGGCTTTAGCATCTACCACTTGGTAAGGGGCATCTTTCAGCCAGCAGTGGCTTCTGTCTGAGCTGGAGGGATGGACAGAGAGGGAGGGGGTAAGTGGAAGAGCTGGAAAGGGGGAGGGGAGTGACAGGCTGAGAGGCTCTCAGCAACAAAAAGCTGAGTTACGGCTACATTTCAGTTTTTAGCAACTTCTCTTTTCTACCTATAGGAAAGATGCATTTTCATGATAAGGAACTTTAAAAATATAGCAAAAGATTTCTTTTTAAAAAATATGTATCTGACAACCCAGTAACCACTGTTAAAATGCAGGAATTAATCTCCTTACTCCCACCACCCGAAACTCAAAAAGGTCCAGTATTTTCCAATAATTACTGTGTGTGTCTTGTAAACCAACGGTTTCTAATTTTTTCTGTTCTTTGACCTGAGAACAATTTAAAAATATTTGTCTAAAGCCAGGTATGGTGGCGCAAACCTGTAATCCCAGCCCTCAGGAGGCTGAGGCAAGAGGATTGCTGCAAGTTAGAGGCCAGCCTGGACTACATAGTGAGATGCTGTCTCAAACACCACCCCCCAAAAAAAATTCCCTCCCAAGAGCAGAGTCTAATAAATTCATGAAGGCAGCAAAGCCAAGGCCTACGGCAGGCAGAATTGGGGGCAGAGCCACTATGCCTGCAGCAGCTCTCATCTGATGACTCAGGTGTCTGCAGTCTCGCTGCCTCCGAGCCAGCCTGTGCCCTGCCTGTCCAGAGAGCTGAGTGTGTTTCTCCTTCAGCAGGTTGGAGGCTTTTTCACATGGCTCATGGCTACCTTATAACCTGACAATGGAGAGTTATGTGAAATGTAAAATACTAACTTAGGGGGATGCTGAGAGGGAGAGATTTTGGAAACTGCCTGTACTGTTTGCTGCAACTTTTCTATAAGTATAGGTACCTTGGTTTATGAACTTAATCTGTTTCACTAGTTTGGAAAAGATGGCCACATTTGCTTGTGTGGGAAAGATGGCTGCGGTCATGTTTGTCACCTGATGTACAGTTTGCAAACAAAACCAAAATTTTGCCTAACGCTTTTGTTTGCAAACCAAACTGTTTGCAAACAAAAGCATCTGTGAGCCAAGGCACCACTATATCTGCTTTTTTCTTAGAGTCCATCATGTTTTGTTTTCTTTTTTGTTTGAGACAGGGTCCCACTACGTAGTTCAGACTTGGCCTTAAATTCACTATGTAGTCCAGGCTGGTCTCGAACTTGTGGCAATCCTCCTGCCTCAGCCCCCTAAATGCTGGGATTACAGGTATGTGCCACCATGCCCTGCTTCTCGGAGTTCATCAGTTTGAGGACCATCTCTTCCTACCTTAGCATGAGAACACTATCACAAATTAATAATGCTCTTCTATTTGCAGATGGCATGATCTTATAGGTATAAAATTTTAAAAAACCCATTAAGGGGGGTTGGGAGTTTAGCTCAGTGGTAGAGTGCTTGCCTAGCAATTGCAAGGCCCTGAGTTCGATCCCCAGCACCCAAAAAAAGAAAAAAAGACTGGGGGTACACTCAGTGGTAGAGTGCCTCTGGGTTTGATCCCTAGTACCGGAAAAAAAAACAAACCATTAAAACCAAGAAATGAATTCAAAAGGCTGTAGGACATTAAGTCAAAATACAAAGATTAACTGTTTATAAACTAAAAAAAGAACAATTCAAAAGTGAAAGAGCTCGAGTCTACTTACAATACTCAGGTATAAAGAAGTTTAAAATCTGTATGCTAAAAATTACAAAAAGCATTTAAAAAAATTAAAGACAATGCAAATGAGAAAGATAGCCTGTGTCCATAGATCAGAAGACAGAATAGGGTATTTTATTTTTATTTTATAGCGAACATCATTTTTTAAATTATTTTTAAAATTTTATTTTAATAGTACATTTTAGATGTATATATAGATAACATTCATCATAGGGAATTTGTACCTGTACATGATATATCTTGTTGCTTAGAATAGGGTATTTTAAAGATAGCAATCATCTCTGTAACAGTTAATCTAATGATTCATCTGCCTAGGTTAACAGGCTCCTGCAGAGGTGCGGCCGATGGGGTGCTGTCACAATGAGGGAGGGAGGAGATGGGTCACTAGGAGAAACCTGTCTCAAACTGGGAAAATATTAAAAAGGGAGAGGGATACAGCTCAGGCCTACCGAAGGCCCTGGGTTCAATCCTTAGCACAAAACAATTCCACTCCTGGGTTTATGCCCCCATCACCCCAATGAAAATCGATGTCCACATAAACCACAGCACTATTCACAACGGCCACGGTGGAAGTGGTCACATGTTCATCAACCAATGGATAAATAAAATGTGGTCTGTCCATACAACGAAAAATCATTCAGCCATAAGAAATGATGTACCAACACATACTAACACGGATGGATCTTGAAAACAGTATAATAAGTGAAAGAAACAGTCACAAAAACCATATACCATTTCGTTCGCCACAAGTGTCCAGAAGATGATGTACAGACAGAAGTGGTCTTCCAGGTGCTGAGAGCCGGGATCAGGTATGACCAGATAGTGGGGTGAAAGGTGAGGATAGTTTCTTTTTGTGGTGATGAGGATGTTCTAAAACTGATCTTGGTGATGATTATACAACTCTGTGAATATACTAAAAATCACTGAATTATATACTTTAAATGTGTAGATTGTATAGTATATGAATTTTGTGATGGTGTGAGGTTGTGTCAGTATACATTTTCCCCAGTATGACTTCTCAAAGGCACCAGCACTGTTTTTGGAAGACCACCCTTTTCACTTGTCCACAGCCATAGACTATTTCATTCCAAGGCTCTCCTGTAACTCCTTCAGCCATTCTTCCACTAGGGACATGGAGCATTTTCTGGTCTCTGCTGTCATCAAATAGGGTAAGTAACTATCTGGAGATAAAGGTATTTTTCTGTAATTGTAAACACAGAAGTGGGATTTCTCAGTTGGAAATATTACTTTTTTGGATAATTAATTATACTGTTCAAAATCCAGAGAACATATAAAGTACCTCCTATTCTATCTCCCAGCCCTCCTCCCAATAGCTTGTAACACATGAACGGGTATTATTTATAGTCTTTCCTCATTTTGTTTACCCACCTGGTATCACCCATATATTGTCCTGCATCTTGCCTTTTTCTCTTAACAATCTGTCTTGACAATATTCCCAGTAATGTAAATGAAAAGCATCCTCATTCATGTTAAAGCTCACATACTATTCCATTTGGTGGCTGTACCACAATTTAGTCAGTCATATATGGATGGATATTTGTGGTGGTGGTCTCAATTTTTGCCATTCGAACGATGCTCCAAGTAACCTTGTGGGCATCATTTCATGTGTATAATGTATCTGTGGTGAAATTATTTATTTGGTGACACCAGGGATTGAACCTGTGGCTTTTGTACTGAGCTATATTCCCAGTACTTTAAACATTTTTAAAATTTCGAGACAGGGCCTCTCCAAATTGCCCAGGCTGGGCTTGAACTTGCGATCCTTCTGCTTTGTGCTGGCCTTTGAGTTCATGCTGTCAGACCTGGCCGAGGTTGTACACCATGCTCACAGGATGCTGGCCAGCCCAGGTCAAGAGCTACCTCCAGATACTGCCCCAAGGGTGTGGCCTTCTGCCATGCCAAGAACAACGTGCATTGGGTCAGTCCGTCTGGGCTGCGCAGGCTGGCTCCTGAAGGTAGTCAGAGGGGCCCTCAGGTGAGCAGACAAGGGTATGGCTCTAGAGGAGGAATCCTGAACAATCTTCACCTCCCTTACATTTGAAGGGCTTCTCTCCTGTGTGCATTCTCATGTGGGCAATGAGATGGGAGCTCCAGCTGAGTGATTTCCCACATTTCCTACCTTCAAAAGGTTTCTCTCCAGTATGAGTTCCCTAGTGTCCAATAAGATAGAAGTACGAGTAGAAGGACTTTCCACACTCGTTTATACAGAAGCCTTTTCTCCTTTATGAATTCTCTTGTGTATAATCAGATTAAAAATCCCAGCTGAAGACCTTTCCACATTTGTTACATTCATAGGGTTTTATTCCAGTGTCACACAGTCACAGGGTTTCCCTCCAGTATGAGTTTCCTTATGCTGAATAAGAGGTCCAGATGAAAGACGTTCTCCATTTGTTAGACTCATAGGATTTCTCCGCAGTGTGTACATGCTTGTGTGTTGAGTAAAGAACGAGTCATATCCAGATTTTTTCCCATTCATTGTATTTGTATGCTTTCTCTACAGTACCAGTTATTTTGGTGTTCCATAAAAGATGAGAGAAGTAAGGTATTCTCATATTCTTTATAAAGATTTGGTGGTATTCCTTGTAGTCATACAGTTTTTCTCCTGTGCGGATTACTTTATGATCAGCCAAATGTGTGGTATTATTGATTGCACAGCATCAGTACATTTGGAAAGACTGTCTCCAGTCTGCATTCTTGCAGGATGAACAGACTGAATAGGTTGCTTAAACGCTTTGTCAGAATCGTTATTTTCATAGGTAATCTTACCTGCATATATTATGGGTGAGTTGTATCTCCAACTTTCAGCATCAGTGTCAGACGTATAGAAATGTTCCAATTGGGAAACACTATGAGATGGAACAAAGTTTAAGCTCTATTTATACCCTTCCCGAAGTTCACAGAATTCAGAACCTCTTTGAGACACTACTTGTTTTTACATGAAGTGTATTTAACTCATAGTGGTACTCTGGTTTATGTGGTACATTTCTAATTGGTCTATATCCCCAAACTCTTAGCCTGGAGAACCAAGGATCATCCCATAGGCACCTTTGCAACTTCATCCCATGGGGTTGTTCTTCCTCAAAACAGTCTGTTCTGGGATCAGTGCTTTGCTTTCAAGATTTCTCATCCACTCTGGATAAGAGCTCCAAGGATATGCAGGCTCCACCAACCATGGCTGCTCTCCTTGCTCCAACAAGGAAATGACCTCAGGCTTGGTGATCTGGTGCCAGGCAGCAGGTGCCCGTAGGTCTCCAGCATCATGCTGTGGTACAGCGTCCTCTGTGTGAGGGCCAGCTGCCTCTCCTCCTCCTGGCTGACATCCACAACCACATCCTTAAAGGTCGCTGGTTCCTGGATGCCCAGCTGCCCTTCTCCCCTCCTCAGGGCACCTATCCATGTGCTACATGGAGTCCTGAGGACAGCAGAGTCCAGGAGGTCAACAGCTGCCACCCCCCAAGACTGGTCCATAAGGGCACCCCATGAGCTCCAAGGGTTGTGATGGCTGCCAACCCTGAACACTGTCAACTAGGCTCTAGCCCAGGGCGTAGCAAATTCTGACCTGTGCTGCTTGGGCCAGGCAGGGAGGGCACTGAGGCAGTTTGCACGCCGAGGCCACTGGGGACACAGCTGGTACTGCAAGGACAGTGACCGGACTCACCTGGGCCCACTGCAAGTGCTGCCACTCTGTCTGTGCTCTGGACCCATCAGCCTCCTGGGGGCAATGCCCCCACCATGGTCCGGGCAAAGGCTTTACCTCATTTGTGGACCATCAAACAATTTTAAAGCAAAGAGCATTACGAGGGGGAAACACTAAATTCTAACGATAAGGTATTCAGTTTGTTGGCAAAAATTTTAAATTTGTACATAAAGTCTCAGATTTTGAGATACTGTAAATAGCATAACTAAAAATCAGATAAGCTCACTTCGAAAATGGGTTAGTTTAAAATAGCTCTCCAAGAAACAGTGAGCAATAAAACAATTCAGAAGGTGGGCAATTTTACCAAGAAGGTGAACAGATTGACTTAATGGTTGCATATTTCCAAAACCTAAATTTAGAGTTGAGAGAGTATCAGAAAAGACTATTGCAATAAGAACAGCACTACAACCTCAAGATCTGCAATCATTTTAAAATCAAATGGAGAGGGTCATTCCTTTTGTGGTAGGGTAAGCAGAAGGTTTCTGAGATAAGGTGGCATGATTACAACGGACTTATGGGAATATTTGGTCTCCAGATTCTTGGAATGAGGACCTAAGGGAGCAGGTCTATCATGCATTGCTCTTCTAAACTTAAACATGGGCCAAAGCTCAAGGCCAAAGCTCAGGGACCTAGGCAGGGAGAGAAGCCTGACTAAAAGTTTAGTCAAATCAGTGAGTAATGACAATCAAGCAGCTGTGAACACTTGGCCAATACAGAACACAGAACCAGATAATGCAGAATACATATTCTTCTTGGGCACTAAAAACAATATATCGACCACATACTGGCCATAACAGGCCTCAATAAATATCAAAGGATCAGATCCTTGGAGGGACTGAAGACACAGTTGATGGGGGTGGGGGATACTAGTGGTCGGGTCACCTCCAGCCCCACTGAGGCCAGACCCTCCAAGGCCCCCAGTCCCTGCCATTGTCCAGTAGCCAGGCAGGGCTCCCTACACTCCCACAGGGGACAAGAGCAGAGGCCAAAGGGGTCGGGAGGAAGTTGTTCTCCTACACCTCTTCAGTTTTTTCTCAGGTTGGAGCATTTGTTCTTGCAAACAAAATGTCCCCTCAGAGCCTGGGGTTCCTGCTGGCTTTGATCACACAGTGGGTCTTGATCATCTGTGGAAGGACTGAACCCACCATGTGCCAGGACTTGAGGGCAGGCTGGGTGAGCACCTGGCATGTGGCGGTTCCACACACCCTCCTATATGACTGTCTACATGTTTCATCTCGTGCAGAGTCTCTTCTCATAGGTTCTGAGGGCAGGCTGTCCTGACCTGCCCTGGATGAGATTAGGTACCCACATGGGCTGAAGCCCATGTCCAGGCACCATCCTCCTACCCCCACTCTGGTGTGCATTCCCAGGAAGACAGACCACAAGCCCTGGTCTGTCTGGCTGCCAGCACCTAAATGGCCAGAGCACCAGAGGCCAGCATACCCAATGAAATCCTCCTGACGTCGTGATGGAGTACACAGAGATCATGGGCTGATAGAAAAACGTGAGCTCTTGGCCACAAGGGAGCCTAATAATAACTGTGAGCACCGGGATGAAGAGGAAAGGGTCTACACAGACCCAGATCTCCTGAGCTACTATAAGGAACTATTCTCCCAGGCAGATTTTGCCAGCAAGGTGCGCTGGGGCTGCAGCCCTGGTACCTTCGAGATTCTAGAGACAACTTCCCAAACCTTTGGAAATAAGACTGATTGCTTAACTACTGAGCAACTTTGTGTGTGTGTGTGTGTATGTGCATGCCTGTGCACACACGTCTGCCCAGAAGTGTGTGTCTGAGTATGTGTGTATAGCTGGAGGTCACACTGATTCATAATCCCATGCCGTGGACCAGGCTGGACTGGATATTGCTTCTTGCTTCCTCAGAGCTTTCCCTTGGTTAGAGTTGCTCCTTGCCAAGGGCACTTATGGCCTATTCCTTATGTTCCAGATGAAGGACATTATTCACCCCTAATTCCTGGTGTCCAAAGAGGTAATTGAGGCTCTAGAAAAGGAAGAAGGATTTATTCCTGACCAGGTAGGCCAAGGTGGGGGGGGACATCAGGTGGGCAAGGACACCAGGATGATTAGACAAGTTGGGGGGACAACAGGCAGACCAGGGGAGCACGGGGGGACACCAGTTAGATGTGGGGGAAAGACACCAGGTAGACCACAGTGAGGAGGGAACCCTGTATACCAGGCCCACCTGACTTTGTCCAGCCCTACTCTGCTGGGAATGGCTGCCTTCTAGAGACTGGCTGCTGCTCCCAGATAAGGGATGCACATATGGACAAGGAGGAAGAAGACAAGAGAGTGAGGATGGGCTGAAGGTATAGAGCTGGAATGAGGCCCATCAGGGTGATCTGCACGGCCTTGTCTTCTGTTTCTGAAACCAAGAAAGGTGACACTGCTTGACCAAATGCCCTTACCTCTACCCCTTCTGGTCCCCCTAATGCCAGGTTCAGAGTCAGCAAGTGCCCATTTCCTCCCACAGCTGGTGGAGAAGCACCTCCTGTCTCTGAAGGAGATGGGAGGTGTGGGTATGCCCTGTCTCCAAGGTGTGCCCTGATCTAATGCCTGTCAAGCTGTAGACAGATGACCATGGCCCATGATGCCAGGTCCATGTGCAGATCTTCCCCATCAATGATGGCTTCCCAGGCTCATCAGAGACCCACTGCCGCAGATGAACAGCTGCCAAGGCCTTGAGGACCCTTAAGTCCTCTGCATCACAGGACACCCTTATGTCCACAGAAAAGAGGCCTTAGCCCTGACTGCCCTCGAGTTGCCAAGTCCCAGAAGTGAGCTGTCCTTGGAGGGTTGACTCATGCAGAAAAAGTGTCCCACCCAGGGCTTTCCTGCTATGATGCAGGAGTGCAAGACATGCCTCTGGGGCCCATTCAACCCTTGCAGCCCAGAAGAGGAGTGCTGAAAAACTAGGTACCTGGAGGAGGAAGGGGCACTAAAGCGACTGTGGGGTGCCCTTCCCCCAGGAGGGTCTTGGCGAGACTTCACCCTGGCTGTATCCTGCACCCAAAGAGCCAAGAGCCAGTCCTTACTAAGTTCTGATCCACCTGCTCCTGGGCAGGGGGAGGGAACTGGCAGGAAAGTGGGAGAGGGGAGGTCAGCAGGAAGGAGGAGCCTGCCCTGGGGCAGGGGGCTACATTTATGGAGGGTGGTGTTTGGCTATGTAAGCAAAGAAAATCTTAGATGATCTAAGCGTGAAAATCTCTGATCAAGCATGAAAATCTTACATGATCATTTGCTGCTGATACCAATATCTGACAAAGTCTTGTATGAGGAATATATAAAAAATTCTCACAACTCATCATCAAAAATGGAAACACTCCAACGCGTGTAAGTCATGCAAAGATGTGTAACATCACTAGCCATTAGCAAAATCCAAAGACCCCAGTGAGAACTGCCACATGCCAATGTGAACAATTTGAACAGCTAAAAGACAAGTAAGTGACAGTACCACATGTTGGTAAGATACTAAGAAACTAGATCTGTCATTTATATCTGGTGGGGCTGATAAAGGCACTCTGCAAAATGGTTTGGATCCAATACTACCCTGATATCAAAGCCAAAAAAAGATGATAAAGAATAGGAAACTACAGACTAATATATCTTATAAATATTGATGTAAGTCCACTCAATGAAGTATTACCAAACTGAATACACAGCACCTAACAAGCATTACTCACTAGATCAATAAAGATTTGTTCCTGGAATACAAGGATGGTTCAACATATGAAGTGCAATCAGTGTAATACACTGGTTTAACAGAACAAAGGGAAAACAATATATGGCCTACATCAGTTATTGCAGAGAACATATTTGACAAAACTTAATAGCCTTTCACACTGACTTTAATTAATGTACTAAATCCTATCACACCATAAACTGTGTCTCTATTCTCTCACCACTAAAGCACCCAACATGACTCCTACTAATACACACATATGCTATGCACATGTATAGATCCCAAATGCATGGAAGAACCTTAAAAATGCAGTACCCAAATATTCCAAGCCCACATTCACATGAAGTTATCCTACAGTCTCTCATGAAGCACACATCATACATCCACTCACTACGAGGGACATGTAGCCACCTCATTTCCTCAGTACATTCACACTTGTCCTATTACATAAACTCAACCATCCAGATACCTAAATATCCATAACCACAACAAAGTCACAAATCCAAATACACACATAGCCATGTACATACAAATAAAAGCATATACAAGTTAGACTGTTTTTTCTTTTTGGTGGACTAGAAAATAATCCCAGGGCCTTCATACTGAGGTATAGTCCCAGACCTTTTTTTATTTTAAGACAAGGTCTCAAGTCACTAACTTACCCAGGCTGAGCTTGAACTTGCCATCTTCATTTTCTACCCTCCCAGAATGTGGAGATTACAGACACAGAACACTGTGCCCTAGCTCACAAGCTCAATATTGAAAACCTAAAACTGAATTGCTTAATTGGCTCAGCATATGTATCTCTCGCTCTCCCTATATATAATATATATATATGTATATAAAAACTTAGAACCCCCCAGTACACACCCACCCACCTCACTCTTAAATTCCTCCACACCAAAAAAACATATACCCAAATTCTCACCTTAACATCATGAGCATACACTATGAATACAGGTCTAACAAGACAGTTAAATGCATAACATCACCTGCCTTTTCAAATGCACGCACAAAAATATATATCATGCAATGTCCTAAAAATGCACCTCAGCAACACCATCCCTAAATATTTAAACACGTGATTCATGTATGCAAACATAATTATCCAGCTCAATAAACTTCAGAATCCCAGAGTACGTCAGAATAAACACCAAATCCACTGGGATGGTTGATTGATTGTGTCAACTTGTAAGAGAAGTTTAACTAAATTGGTTTAGCAATTCTATACCCTGGGGTGTAGAAGATCCACCCTAGGGCGGCTCATTCTCTAGATGGTATAAAGGGGAAATGAACAGGGCTCTAGGCCGGCCGGTTTCTTTGGATCGGTTTCGCTTCCCTTGGAAGAGCTCCAGACTTCCACTTGGATCCTTGGAACTCCAGACCTTCACCTGGATACTTTGGGCCTCCAGACCTTCGCCTGGACCCTCCAGACCTTCGCCTGGATCCTTCGGCTGGGCCCTCTGGATCTCTAGCTTGCAGACGGACCCTCTGCATGCTTCCACGCCTGACTTGTAAGAAGTCTGAGGAAGCCAAATTGTAAGCTCTCAAATATTCATATATCTACCATTGTATCTGTTTCTTTAGAGAATACTGACTCATACACCCACTATACTGTAATATACTAAAAACTCACTCATACTTTCCTAAAACCATGCTTCCGAGAACCTGTATTTTTCAAGTATATAGAATGCTGGAAATCACAAAGCTTCAAGAATAGCAAACCACTAGGTATTGAGTGAATGTATTCCTCAATTTTATACTTGCTTTAAAAAACTCATTACACTAAAATTCGAGCAGAGCTCCCCTGCTTACCTGCATCAGCTCTCAACTGCTGGCCACGTGACTGTCTGAACAGAGTCTTCATCCATCTGTATTTATGTGAGCTACAGAGCTGCTAGACTAGCATGAAAATTCAGTACTGTATTATCCAACTTCAAACTTTCCACAGAGTGTCAGTGTTCTCCTTAATCCACCATCCAAGTGTCTCTTTCACAAGCTCAGCAAAACCATGTGGAACCACAAGCAGTCTGTAAAATAGTGAAATAGTTCATTGGTCAAGCATCAAAATAACAAAATGCCTAGTAAGCCACTAAAAAGAACATAAAAAAACCTGAATTTTAGCTAAAATCCATTTTCCCTAAAGCAATTCATTTTGTTTTCTAAGGCCTGCATTCTTCAGTCAGAACAAAGTAGAAAGACAAAAAGGAAGTGACTTGACAGACCTTTCAAAAGAAGCTACCAGGGACAACTGCGAGACCTAAATAAATGTAAAGCTACTCACAAATCACCCCAAACACCTCCCCACTATATGCTAATGTGTTCTGCTACTAGAAATCAGAAGAGGTGGATGATGGGATCTCAGAAAAGGTTTCAACTGGCCTGGTCCATCTTCCTGGTGGGACACAAAGAACCAGATAGGGTAGGTAACAGGGGTTCAAGGTCACTGGGCACATCTGTGTGGAAGATGAGTAGGCCAGTAGTCTTGGGCAGGAGAAAGGATCGTGGCCAATGCAACTTCCCTCTTCTCCCAAGCTTGCAGAAGAGAGAAGAAAGGGTCAAATAACCTTGGAAAAATTTTTTAAAAATTTATTTTAATGGTACATTTTAGATGTACACAGTGATAACATTCATCACAAGGGATTTGTACCTGTACATGATGTATCTTGTTGCTTCTTTAACCTTGGAAGAATTTAAAGAAACTTCCTCACCCATCCAATCATTCAGTTATTTTATGGAAGGAGCTTTATCATTTAAAACAGATTTGATTCCAGAAATTTACAATCCACACAGTGAAACACATTTCCATACGCATAAAGCATGAAAAAGTGCACTATAAATTTCACTGAGGACATTTGGTTCTTGTGTATTAGTCTTCATGACTACAATTTATGGCCACTGGTAAAATGAAATAATACAAGGCATCTTATCAGATCACAATGGAACTAAACTGGAAAAAAAGGGCAAAAGAAACCACAGAAGCTATAAACATATGGAAACTGAGCAATACCACTTTTGAACAACCAGTTAATCAATGAAGAGATCAGGACAGAAGTTTACAAGTTCCTCAAACAATGTAAACACAACATCCCAGAATGTGTGGGCTACAGTGAAGGTCATTCTAAAAGGGAATTTTGGCTGGGGATTTAGCTCAGTGGTTAGAGTGTTTGCCTCCCAAGCACAAGGCCCTGAGTTCGATCCCCAGCACAAAAAAAAAAAAAAGAGAGAATTTTAAAGCTGTTAAGTGCTTATACTAGAAAATTAGTGATCTCAAATAAACAACCTAAGTGAGCACTTCAAGATCTTACATAAACAGGAACAAACCAAACACAAAAGCAGTAAAAGTTAATAAAGGTCAGGGTAGAAGTTAATGAAGCAAAAAAAAAAAAATAAAAAATAAAAAAATAAAAAAACAAAACCAAAAAACCACAAAACAAAAACAGAAACCCAGAAAACAAAAGAAGACAAAGCACTAATGAATCAAAGTGTAGGTTCTTTGGAAGTATAAACAAGATTGACAAAACCTCAGCCAAATCAAAAGAAACAGAAGATCCAAATTGATAAAATTAAGAGCTGTAAAATGAGATGTTACCATACATGCCACTGAAATACTACTCATTATAAACCACTCTGAAACTTATATTTCTGTAAAAGGGAAAATCTAGAAGAAAAGAATACATACAATCTACTAAAACTGAATCAAGAAGATGCAAAGAACATAAAAAGAGCAATAACAAGCAATGAGACTGAAGGATAATAAAAAGTCTCCCAACAATGAAAAGTTCAGGAGCAGATAGATTTATAGGTGAATTTTACCAAACGTTTAAAGAAGAACTAATTACTCTATTTTATTTTATTTTGCTCTTTTATTTCAAATAGAATAAAATACTAGGACAGATTTAACCAACAAAATAAAAAAGAGAATATTACAAAATGTTGAAGGAAATTTCAAGACACCAAAAATGGAAAGACATCCCATATTCATAGACTGGAATACTTAAGGTTGTTAGCATGTCAGTACTACCCAAAATGATTTACAGATTCAATGCAATGCTCAACAAAATACCAGTGTCTATCTTCATAGAAATAAAAAACAATATAGAAGCACAAAAGACTCAGCATAGCTAAAGCAATTTTGAGTACAAGAGCAATTCTAGAAGCACCATTATACCCAATTTCAAAAAATATACTATTGAGCCTCTGTAACAAAAACAGGATGGTACTGGCATAAAAATAGGTACATTAATGAAACAGAAGACCCAGAAATAAACATTTGCAGCTATAGCCATCTGATTCTCAATGAACAGGCCAAAAACATACTGTGGAGAAAAGACTGTGTCTCTAACATCGTGCTGGGAAAATTGGTTATTGACACGCACAAGATTGAAATTAGATCCTCATCTCTCACCCTGTACCAAAATCAACTCAAAATGGACAAAGACCTCAACTTTTGGGAAGTTGTGACTGATCTGAGATACAAGCAAACTCTTAACTACTGCTACACATATCAGATGCATAGCTTCAAGATCATGAGTAGCTGCACATCTGTACATAAATAATGTTAAGCCATAATGTTTTAAAATATCATTTTGGTTGTAACACGTGTTTTGTCAGGGTGTGTGATAGTCCATACTGTATTCTAGGGGAGAGATACTCCAACTTCCAGTAAATAGTTATATTTCTTTAATAATATCTAGATTATAACTGAAATAAAAACATGTATTATATGAATATAATGAATGGAAATCAGTAGTGTTTTAAATATTTTTCACATTTCTGCACATAGTAGTAATAACAAGTGCATCTCTTGAACACAGACTCTGTTGTACGTTTTTAGACTGGGACCCCTGTAGGGTTACTATAAGGCCAGTTTTGCATGACACAGGAAAAGTACTTGCCTGCTTATGTCCAGGAAGGGAGGGGAAGAGGGAGAAGAGAGAGAGACAGAGAGAGAGAGAGAGACAGAGACAGAGGCAGACAAGACAGACAGAGACAGACAGCGAGAGAGATGAGAGAAGAGGCTAGGTGTCCCTACATCACCTACAAAGGCATTAGCTGGGGCAAAGACTTTGGGGGACACTTGAAATCTAAAACACAATATTGCGCCCCTGACCCTGAAATGTTTATGTACATCTCACAATGCAAAATGCATTCAGTCTGTTCCCTAGGGTCCCCAAAGTCCCAACAGCTCCTGCACTGCTCATAAGTTCAAGTCCGAAGTTTCTTCTGACACAAGGCAAACTCTTAGTGACATCTAACCCCATGTTAAAAGTTACTTCTCCTTTCTTCCTTTCATTTCCCAAGTGTAACTTTGTTTTCTCCCTGTACCTTGCTCCATGTCATAATGACTAACTGCAGAGTTAGGGAAATAGCACTAATCCTTTCCCCGCACACTCTGCCTTCCTGTTATAGGCAAGGTTCCAATTAAAAGGTACTTGTAGCCCAACATGGTGGCCCATGTCTGTAATCCCAGCAACTCTGGGAGGCTGAGGCAGGAAGACTGCAAATTCAAGCCCAGCCTGGGCAACTGAGATCCTGTCAAAAGAAAGAAAAGAAAAGAAAAGAAAAGAAAAGAAAAGAAAAGAAAAGAAAAGAAAAGAAAAGAAAAGAAAGAAGGAAGGAAGGAAGGAAGGAAGGAAAGAAGGAAGGAAGGAAGGAAAGGAAGGAATAAAGGAAGGAAGGAAGGAAAGAAAGAAAGAAAAGAAAGAAAGAAAAGAAAGAAAGGAAGGAAGGAAGGCAGGCAGGCAGGCAGGCAGGCAGGCTGGGAGGCTGGGATATACTTCAGTGCAAAGGTCCTGGGTTTAGTAATCTTCAGTACCACAAAATAAAAAAAAGGAAATAAGAAAGAAAGATTGGAAAGATTGGATCGTTATAGAGACTAACGATGATGGAAACCAGCCACACGAACCTTCAAACAGCAAATCTAACAAAAGCAATTTCCTAGATTCATAGATCCTGGATGACTTGCTGACCCTCAAAACCAGGTAAGATGCTCATAGCCCACATTCAGAACAGGCAACGCCACAGGACTCATGAACTATAACGGAAACACAACAGCAGATGGAGATAACATGCTGACAAAAGATGTCATAGCAACTCTCTCCTTGGCACTAGGCAAGAGAAATACAGGTGCTTGCCATTCATGTTCTGCTAAGCCGACTTGTTGCTAAATAAAACCCTTTTTTCTACCACAATTGTCTCTCAAGTTACTGGCTCTCTTGGATGCCAGCAAAACCAAACCTGTCACAGTTATATCACCTATAAGACTATAAAAACCAAAAGAAAGACACTTTCAAGGTACAATGTCACAGAGTAAATATTCCTACTCCAAAAGGGAGGAACAGCAAAACAGCAAGGAGGAATTAGACTAAAGCAAGACCAACATATGCTAGGGCAAACATTAAATCCCGTAGCTCCTTGGGGTGCATGGTGGCATGATATGGGTTGCCATGGGCTCACGTACTCACAGCCCTGTCTTTGCTTGCCGCAGCCCACAAGGCCTCTTCCTTGGGCTGGCTCTCCTCGATGCCTGCGGGCATCCTCAGGTGTCCACTTTCCTGGCATCTCTGCCTTCCTCAGGTCTCTGCTGCAGCTTCAAGTACACTCACAGGTTCATGTATCTGTCTTTTGCAGGCTGATTGTAGGGACTCTTGGCAGTGCCACACACTGCCAGGATTTTCTCTGAAATTTTACTGGAATCTCACCTAACCTGACAATGCCTGAATTTTAAGTGCCTGCCTAACAGCATCACGTGGATGACACCAAGACACAATAATGCAAGGAGGATCTAGGCCCTCTTGGATCCTGGCTGCAGCAGCAAGAGTGTCTGTGTGACTGAAAAACAGGAACAAATAAATCCCAGGGTAACAATTCCCTGTGGAGCAGGGTACCCAGGGCTCCCTTCTCAAATGAAATCTTTGCAACTGAGATGGGTGGGGTCTTGCCAATTCCTGAGGTACCCTGTCACGCCAGTGCAAAGTACAGTCCTTGGCTTCCTTCTACGGCACTAACCTTTTAACCAGCTATATCCTCCTTGTGAGACAGCAGCAAGTGAGAATAGATCCTGCCCTTTTCCCTCTGACAACCAGAGGGAGCTTGACCTCACTGACAGCACCCCCCCTTCCGCCACTACCCTGAGGAGGTGGCTAACTCCACTGTCTTCTCACCAGGTCTGTGGTCACACTCTAAACCACGGTGACAGGAGCCCTGACTGTGCAGATGGCCAAGATACCCTTTTCACATCAAGCTGCTACAAGCACTACTGCCACCTTTCTAAGCTTCAACAGAGGACCATGCCTGACAAGACAAAGATCAGAGAGGGACCTGAAACCCCCGAACTCCAGTAGGCGTAGTTAACACTGCCGCCCCCTCCCCCAAGACTTCTGAAAGTGGCAGCAGTTGTGATTTGAGCTCCACCATTTTTACAGAAATATGGGAGATGTCATTCAAGGAGCTGGTCCTCACAGGATGGCTGTGCTGTAGCCCTGACAACTGAGGCTGTCCTAGTTGACTGAAGAGCAGAAATAGGGAGATACCTGCCTTGACTGCAGCAGGCTTAACACACAGACCTATTCCAGACAACTACAACCTGCAGTCACACAAGATGACTATAATCTGTAAACTCCCAATGACCCTGATCCCTCTGTCACAACTTGCAAAGTCCCCAGATAGGTCCAGGAACTTCAGAAAACTATATGTAGCCCACCAGGAGTGCTCCCTCCAGGGCATCACCCTCCTCCATACTGCAGCAGAGGTCCCAATAAAGGCACCTCTCCAGTTCTCCTATTGTCTATTCCTGACTCTTCCTTGAGGTAGAGTGGGTTTAGCAGGTTACACTAGAAATGGCTGGTAACACCGGGGGCTATTAGTACTGGAGCATGGCAGAGAGTGGTGGATTAGGGAAGAACCAAGAGCAGCGGATGCCAGTAAAGACTGGCAGAGCCCACTGGAGATGAGAGAGACAAACTGCAATGGGCAGGGAGCTGCACTGGCTTGTGGTGACTGCGAGAGCCCTGGAGATACGGTGTAAGCGATCACGAGGCCTTCAGAGAGCTGCCGAGTGGGCTATAAGCCTTGGTTGCCGAGGGGCTGACAGGAATGGCTAGGCGCCACCAAGAGCTGTAACACTAAGAGCTAAGAGGCACTGTCACCCAAAACTGGGAGCCATAACACTATGAGTGGACAGCCACTGGCATTTAAAGCCTCAAGCTAATGACAAGAGAGCTGCACTTTGCCAATATAGGACTTACATTTAAATTGAACAAAAGAACCCTTAGCTGAATGGCGACGCCTGTACCCAAATTTACGAGGGCTTCTACTGTAGTCAAACTGTATCTTTCCCTATCTCTTTATAGCCTCCATTTTGCTCAAAGTTCCCACTGTAAATCTAATTAAAAGCATCTAGCAACATCCATGCAGCAGCCTGGAAGCTGGCCTGCCTTGGAATTTCCTGCAAACAGATGGATTAATCTTTCACCATTAAGTTCACCCTCCCATAAGGTCTCGGTGCACAGAAAATGCAGACAAGCCGTTTCTCAGAATGTAACATGAGTGACCTCTAGCTTCATTCTTTAAAGCCTTACATTCAGAACTTTTATCCTGAATAACCAGATCTGCTAGCTCTTTTTGTCTTGGTTTAGTTTAAAAGGCTTAATTCTAAGGATACTATGGACTGTGTAATTGGTCAGTTTTCCTTGACTTCTGGGAAGCTTCAGTTAAGGTTTGTAGTATGCTTACACATAACAAGTATTTGGCACTTCTGGGTCTCATTTCTGTAAGTCTAACTGTTGGCCACAGTTTAATGTTCTTTTGTTGTTGTACTTTCTTTTTTCTTTCTCGCGTACATTAAAAAAAAAAACCCTTTGTTATTACAGAAGTTCATGTTTTAGAAAATTAGAAAATAAAAACAGAAATTGAAAAAGCAACATTTTTATAGTACAATCCAGGTATCAATAATTAATACTTTGGAATATGGCCTTTTTACTAAAATGAGAAACTGCATTTTACTCTAAACTTATCTTTTCCAGTCAAACAGCTCCACTTTTCTATTTCAATAAATCTTCATCTAATCTAATAAATTCAGACAATATTCAAATTGCTCCAGTTGACCCCAAAGTCTCTTTGTAACTGATTTGTCCAGAAGAGCATCAAATCTGATTTGATTCATTTACTTATGTTGCCTAAACACTGTGGTCCTTGTGTCTCTTTTAATCTGGCAGAAGTCACTTTTTTTTTTTTTCAATGCTGGGGATTGAACTCAGGGCCTTGTGCTTGCAAGGCAAGAACTCTAACCACTGAGCTAAATCCCTAGCCAGAAGTCACTTTTAAACGTGTAATATATGTGGCCTCTGAAACCTAATGAGCACAGTGTTTACTCTCCACATTTCTATCAGCATTCTGGTCTTCCGAGCGCCCATTAGAATCACCCACTCAGCTCTGCTTCCTGCATTCTAAGCTTTTTCTAGCCTAAATCTCCAAATATTTTCAAACTCCTCTTGTAAAGCAATGCCAAAGATTTCTGAATCACATAGTCAGATATACCCAGAGCAATGATCCCATTCTCTAGACCAATCTGTGGTGCCACTCAGCCTTCTGTCACTGAGACAAAATACCTGAGAGAAACAACTTAAAGGAGAAAAAAATTACCTTAGCTTACTATGGCAGAGGTGGTTGTGCATGGTCACTTACCCTGTGACAGGTAACATTCTTATAGATAGGAACGCCCTTGGGGGTGATGGCAGAGAATACAGGAAAACTACTAAATACATGGCATCCTGGAAGCAAGAGAAAGAGAGCAAGGTGGTCGGCTACAATTTTTACCTCAAGAAAATGCCCAAGACCAAGTCCTTCCACTAGGCCTCATCTCCCTACATGTTCCATCACCTGGCAACTGCACCATCAGAGACAAGGCTTTAGCAGATGAGCCTTCGAGGGACACTTAAAATCCACACCACAACTTGGAACCCACGTCCCCAACTTGCTCCCTTTACCTCTTCCTGCAAAGGCCAATCGTGTTCAGGCTTCAGCCCTGGATCCCAGTCAGGAGCTCCCAGAGGAGCAGGAAGAAGCGCTGAAACCACAGGGTTGGTGGGCAGACTGTGGGGTGCCCATCCCTCATGGGGGCCTTGGCAAGATTGCACTTGGCTACATCCTGCACCCCACGGGCCAAAGGTTCCTCCTCACTGAATTTTGATCCAGCTGCTCTGGGACATGGAGAAGTGACTGGAGGAGGAATAGGAGAGAGGAGCCTGCCTGGGTGGGGTTAGGGGCTGTTCTTTGAGGGCGTTATTTGACAATGTAAATACAGACAATTTGGTGGAAAATGTTCTCAGGGTTGCTGCCTCCTGTGCCCACATTTGTCCCCTCTGGGGAGTAAGGACAGCAAGCAGGGAAGGATCTGATGTGCTAAGCTCCAGGGTGCACATATACCTGACTGAGGTCTTCTCTGCACAACGGGGCTGTTCTTTCCACTGCTCCTGGGAGAAGACAGGCTGACCGCTCCCTGGAGTCCCCTTCACCACCCCTCATTTTGTTTAGAGCGCTTTCTGTGCACATCCTATCTACATTCCTTAAAGGTCCCCTTCAGTCCTCTGTACCATTAACCAGTATGCTAGCATGGAGCCCGCAGCCAGACTTTTCTTAAGGGATATTTTTCTGCTGCTTGAAAAAGCCCAGAATGGAAGGCTGGACTGATCGTTGGCTCCGGCAGGGCCCTTCTGAGGACGAGGCCTGGCTGGTACGGGAAAAAGTCATTGCATCCTGCAACTTCAACTGACAACAGCAGCAAGGCCTAATGAAAATGACAGTGACCAGGAGGAACCAGCTTTTATTCTAACCCAGAGTTGCAGGAGGTACTCAGGTCTCTGTGCACTGAGCAGGATTGGTGAGAGTCCCTGGTTTGTGGGATCTTAGCCCGGCTACCCTATCAAGGTGGGCAAGTAGCTGAGACACAGCCTGACTGCAACATCTTAAATGTTTTTGCTTCAGGTTCTTTTCCTTTCTTTTTAAAATTTTGGTATGTTGTTTTTTCTTGATTCTAGTTTCTCTTTCTCTTTTTTCTTTTGGTGCTGGGGATCAAACTCTTGTGCTTGCTAGGCAAGTGCTCTACCACTTGAGCTATATCCCCAACCCTTGATTCTAGTTTCTCTTTAAAAAAAATGTTATTAGTACATGTTCATAGTACATAATGATTACATTCATGGGAGGTTAGTACACATACATATCATAATTCTTTTTTATCTCTTTCCCCCTCCCTCCATCTGTTAGTGTCAGTCCCTTTTGTAAAAGTCTTATTTCCCTGTTTCCTATTATCTTTTATTTATTTTGCTCTTTCATTTATGTATACTTCGGGTTTCTTATAAAAGAAAAACCGTGTGATATTTAAGCTGTGTGTCAGATTTATTTCACTTAACATTATGATCTTGAGGTGTATCCATCTTCCCACAAATAATTTAAGTTTATCCTTTTTTATGGCACTCCATTTGTGTAAATATCACATTTTCTTTACCCATTCATCTGCTGATAGATATACAGACTGATTCCAAGATTTAGCTATTATGAGTTGTGCTGTTATAAATGCAGTAATGCATGTATCCCTGTAATATGTGCTTAACTTTCAGGAAGATACCTAGAAAGAGAAGAGCTACATTGAATACAATTTCTATTTTTAGCTTTTTGTGGAATCTCCCAACTGATTTAACATAGTAGTTGTACTAGTTTACATTCCCACCAACAATGTAGAAAAGTTCCTTTTTCTCTGCAGCTGCCAGGTTATTTTAAAAGAACAGTCTATAGATACATTCACATAACATATATCCCCCTATTTAAACATTACAATTCTATGATTATTTATACAATTTACAGCTACACTGCAGTAAGTATAGTCATAGAATTCTCAACCATTGGAACAGTTTTATCAATTGAAAAGGAATCACCTACCATTTAACTATCACCCACTGTCTCTCCATATATACCTCACCATTACACAACTGCTAATTTACTTTCTGTTTCCATAGTTTTAAAATTAATCTGTGCCCAATGTACACTCTTTCCCGTTCACTTTGTCAGACAGAAGTGTGATGCTTATACATGCCATTTTACCATACAGAATGTCACTAAAATATGCAGTCTCAGTGGTCAAAATTTAATAATATTTATTATTTTTAGTGTTTCACCTATAACATCTAAAATGAAAGTGGTACATTTATTTATTTATTTAGTTAGTTAGTTAGTTTTTTTTTTGTTATAGCTGCCCAAGGTAGTCTTGAACACTTGGGGCACCTCCTGCCTCAGCCTCCCACGTGGCTGGAATTACAGCTGTGTGTCACTATGCCTGGCTGAATCTGGCATTTCTAACGCAAGTACAAGAGAGTGACAAATATAATCACTACTGCTGCGCTTTGGTGCCACTGTCTTGATCAGTTTTAAGGCACCAGCAGTTGTCCCACCATTGCTTTTGTAACTTTAATAGTGGTGTCAACATAACTGTTCCAGGATAAATTATAATATTCAAGAAAATTAACTAATACTTGAATATGTCAGCACTATTTGATTGTGATCAGGCACAAAAATCTTCAATGATTACTGGGTGCTGATACCAATATCTGACAAGGTTTTGTATCTTGACTATATAAAGAACTCCCAAAACTCATTACCAACAGCAGTAGCATTTGAGTTAGAAAACGGGAAAATGATATGCATTTTACCAAGAAGGACACATGCTTGTCAAATAAGCCATGAAAAGATGCATAACCGGACATCAACACAATGCAAATTAAGAACCGAATGAGAATTGCCAGAAACCAGTTTCTATAGCTGGACAAATGAGTAACAGTACCAAATTCTGGTGATGATGCCAAGAAACCAGATCTGTCCTTTACTTCTGGTGAAAGAGTAAAATGATTAAAGTTTGAATCCAGTGCTACCCTAACATCAAACCCAGACAAACTGTAAAAATGGGAAACTACAGACCTGTATACTTTACAGATACTGATGCAAACCCACTTAATAAAATATTACCAAACTGAATGAACAGCACCTTACAAGAATTATTCACCATGACCAAGAAGGACTTGTTCTTGGAATGCAATGAAGGTTGAACATAGGAAAATGAATCAGTGTAATATACCAGTTCAACAAGACAAAAGGAAAAAACATACTCCATCTCAAATGTTACAAAAATGTATCTGACAATATTTAATATCCCTTCATGGTAAGGTAGTTTCCTAAATTAAATTCCTAAATCCTACCACACCATAAACTAATCATATATACTCTTACCACTTAACTGCCCCAACATGACTCTTACTGAAATACAAACACATGCTGTCCACACCTATACATCCCAAAAACTTTAAATACACTACCTGAATCTCCCAAGCCCACATTCACATGAATTTATCGTACACTGTCACACAGAAGCACAGGCCACACACCCACAGCATGACAATGGACACCCAGCCACCTCACTTCCTCACTATATCACATTTTCCCTATTAAGCAACCTCAAGCATCCAGTGCCTAAAATATATATACAGCCACAACATATCCACAGATCCAAATGGACA